>VYZT01036022.1:32680-59223 GCA_013400735.1 Pomatostomus ruficeps | reverse complement strand
GGGGGAACTGCGACACGACCGCCAGGAAGCGAGGAGCGAAGCCCCGCGCGGAGATTCCCGACCGTCCCTCCCGCTCGCCCTGCCCCAAGAGCCTCCGCCGCGCGCCTCCTCCGGGTAACGGAGCGGCCTTTCCGCTTCTCGTCCCTCACCTGCTGGTCTAGACTGAGGGCATTTTCCACCGCCACATGACTCATAACGAGAGATCGGTCTCGGGCTCGTCCCGCTCCGCCTCGAGAAATGGGGATTCGTTGGGCCGGGAGGTCGCTGCCGTGGGTGCTGCTGGTTCCGCCACGAATCGCTGCCCTGACTGAGCCCCCCCCGCCGTGGGCCCAGCCTTTATATAGGCCCCGCCCCCCGCGCGCCCGGCCGCGCGCGCTGACCTCAGCGCGCACGCGACCGCCCTCCCGCCCTCCCTTCCCGGCGCTATCGCGAGAACTCCGGGCCGCTCAGCGGCTCGGCGAGGGACGCGCTCCCGGAGGTGTCGCGAGACTTCGGGGCGCCGGGCCCGCGCGGAGTCTCCGGCGGTACCGCGAGGTTTCCCCTCCCCCCGCTCCCGCCCGGCTGTGCTGGGCAGGCGAGCGGCGGCGAGTTCTCGCGAGATCACAGCCCCCCCAGCACACGGCCTGCGCCGCGCTGTCCTTTTGTTCGCCGCTCTCGCGAGAGCGCCCCGCGCGCGCGGCCGGAACGCCGCTGGAAGGAGGCGGGCCCTGGGTCACGTGGGGGGGCGGTGGCGCCATCTTGTCGCTCCCCCCTCGGCGGGCAGTGGCGCAGCGCGTAATGGCGGCGCGGCGCTGAGGGGAGGAGGGGCTGCTGCCCCAGGACACACTGGCCTCTCCCCCCGCCTGCCCCCACCGCGGGACCGGACACGCCAACCTGCGGCTCCGCACGGCTCAGACCGGCCCGTGTGTCCGCTGCCCAGCGGCACCTGGCTGTGAGCCGCTCGCCCCGGCGCGCTGCTGGTGGGCTGCACTACTCATTGCACATACTCAGCAGCTCTTTCCCCAAGACCCTTAGCCACCAAACATACTGACGTGCCAAAGGACTGCCCCTGTTCTCCCTGTAGTGTCAGTTTTGCCATCTGTCTCTTTACATCCACAAATAGCTCCACCTGGGATTCATCAGGACTTTTAGCCTGTATGCATCAGTCAAACAGTAAGCATTGAACTATCTGTCATTAGGAAAAGATACATAAATAACCCCATTCCCTTCCACCACAGGCTGCTGACACAGAATACTAAAGCTGCTTCCTTGAATTTGGGTCAGTAAAAGTACTGACGAACATGCTTAGGGGATCAGGACACGGCGGGGGTTGTGAAGTCACAGGGAAAAGGACACGGGGTTTGGCTGTCCTGGATCCACACACAGCAATTATTCCCCCATTTCCCTCCTCGGGCTCCTGCCTCGTCCAAGAAGAAAACCACAAGGAAGATCCATTCTCCAGAAGGATGATTCACCATGTGATTTAAAAACAAGACAGAACTTTTCCACAGTACTCGCACATTAAACAGCTCATCTCTGCCTAGGTTTTTCCTGCCCTTAAAATTGGAGCTCTAGGACCAAGGTCCTCTCATTGCAGAAATTAAGCCCTGCCAGATTTAAACATCCACAAACAAGTCCTTGAATGAGCAACGCATACTCCTCACAGACAAACCAGTCAATTCTGTGATGCTCTGGTCTCAAACAAAACATTTACCAGTCCCCTGCTTTCACCTTCCATAACCCTTCTTCAGCCAGCTCCAGAGTTAAAGATTTATGCTTGTTTTTCTTCCCCAGATGCACCTATTTATATAATTTAAAAGCTTGCAGGTGTCCTCACTGAAGCTGCCTGACAGTTAAAAGGAAAAAGTTTCTGTATTTTTTAAGAAGCTGTTGCTGGACATAGGCCCAAATTTGGGGGTTTTTGAAAGCGAGTTTCAAATAATACTTTTAATTCCTTTTCTTCTTGCAACTTTGCAGGCAATTCTAAATTCTAAACAATTCTGCAGTGTTTACATCCCTGCAAAGTCTGCAGTGTTTTACAAACAAGGGCATTGCTTGTGATAATTCACATGCACTAGAAAATTACATTAATTAATCCTTCGCTGTGCAAGTTTTTGGGGAAGTCAATTTTCCCTCTGTTACTGAGTTGCCATCTGCACTAGGCAGGACTATTCTGAATTTCACTTTTAATTCTCCCACAACTGACTCAGACACACTTCCCTGGAGGAAGCTGAGCAGTTCGTGAGCGCTTGAGCCAACACCAAAGTCCTCACAAAACCCTGCTCGTTTTAAACTTGGCAAGTTTTGCCAATGGGCTCAACCAAAACTCCTCAAAAACGGACACTGCCAGGTGCTTGAATACTCGGTTCTTAAATTGTAGCAAATT
Organism: Pomatostomus ruficeps; assembly: GCA_013400735.1. NCBI lineage: Eukaryota > Metazoa > Chordata > Aves > Passeriformes > Timaliidae > Pomatostomus > Pomatostomus ruficeps. The sequence continues at coordinate 56,858 of VYZT01036022.1, read as the reverse complement.
CCCAGATTTGGTGTTCCTTCATGTGCAGAGCCCCGTCTGGCAGGCGTTCTGAAAGGCTACAATGGTAGCCCCAGAACAGCCAGAAATGCAGCTTTCTGAGTCTTGAGGAGGTTGCCTCAGGAAGCCAATGTCACCCTCTGCCACCAAGCCATGTATGTGTGAAGTCAGTGTGTTTGTGAAGTTGTATCTGACTTTTGGAGTGTTTTTACCCAATGCTGGCAGACACTGACCTTGCGTGCATGAGTTCCCTTACCTGTTTTGAAACTATCAACAGGTCATACGCTACTGACCATCTTAACTAGCAGATTTCTCATTGTACACAACCATGGGCTCACTTCTAAGGCAAGGAGGTATTTTACTGTCAGTAAAGCCACCCAGACATCCAGAATATGATAAACAATAAATCCTACCATGGATGTAATTCTCAAGTTGCAGTGCTGAAAACTTGTCTCTTGTTCTACACAGCTTCCTGTGAGGCTAGGACCCCATACCATATTTTTGTGAGTCTTTCATACTGTAAGATGGCAGAGCAATAAAAATATAAATTTAATGTTGTCCAGCCACAAATTAGCAAAGGGATTTGGAAACAGTCTTTAGTCAACAGTGAGTATCAGAAATTTGTCTTTAACAGCATAATTTTCACATGTTCCCAAATTTCTGTGGACATTTTTAGGCATCAAAAGGCAGAAACTTACTGGTTTGGAGGAAGAACATGGAAAGAAGAGCCACGTGCCACCACTGATGTTACTGTTGGTGAACCCTTCACTAGAAAGCCTGCATTTCCCTATGGCAGCAGCTACAAAACTTTTTGGGCCAGTGGAAAGCTGCTAGTGATGCCAGTCTGTGCAGTCAGTGAAGGAACTGATCTGAGTTTAAATAACCCTGTAGGGGTAGAAAAAACCCTGCCTGCCTCAATTCTCTGCCCAGATAAATGCCTGTGGGATACTGGGTTGTAGTCAATGTTTTTCTTCAATTCAATGAACATTTCCCACCACACACGTGCCCTAACTCAGTATGCAGGGCTAAGCCACTGCACTGAAGCCAGGGATTTGTCTCACTGGCATTGCCAGCTGATTATTAAACTGTGCCTGGGCAGCATTTGACAGAATATTTACAAAATACTCCCCTCTGCTGCAACACTTTGTTCTATCACTGCCTTTGCTGAGTACACCTCTGTCCTCAGTCTTAGCACATAATGCCTTTAACTCACGTGAAGAATTAAAAGGCAATCTGATTAAGAGCTGCTCTGTCCTTTGGCCAGTGTGTTGCCACCCAAGCCTTGCTGGCTCCCCTTCCCTTGACTCTCCATGCTCCCAGACTGGTAGGTAGAATGCACACAATTGATTGGAGAGGGCTTGGTGAAGAGCAGATTCATGATGATTCTCTGAAGAGATGCCTGGAGCTTGTTTTCAAGCTTCAAAGAAATTCTCATCTTGTCCTGAAAAACCACAAAAGACTGTTTACAGAAAGCAGAGACTCTTTTCAGAAGGAGACACAGAATCAGGAAGTTTATAAGCTATGGCTCTAGAACAGGGATACACAGAAAAGATTTAGTCACTTCAAACATACACTAGTATCTAAGGCAGCACTCAAGGCTTCTCTCTCTCTCTCTCTCACTTTTTTTTCTGTCTTTAATGAAGTCCTATTTTTATTTTCTGTAATGGTTTAGTGACAAGATCGAGTAGTCACAGGCTTCTGTGGGAACTGAGAAAGTACAAGCATAGTTTTGTTCTTATTTCTTCTTGTTACATGAAGATCAGACACAGGGAATGATGAGTCCATGAATGTGGACTCATAGTTTTAGGGGATGAAAGGGAGAATGTTTTTTGACTAAAATGTCAGGGGTTGTTGTCCTGAGTGGAGGATAAAATGGAGAGAACATGGCAGTTCTCTGAACACTGAAAATTTCTGAGTCTCTGTTTTTTCAGATCCCCAGATTCCTTGCTATCTTGGATTTTAAAAACCTTAATATTTTTTATCTCTCTGCATTCAGATTTCTCTATCATCCCCACTGGATTCCAAATTATATTGCCTCCCTCTCTCACTCCCCAAGTTTATGCGCTGCTTTGTCTTTCCAAATGCTGTTTTCCGTGTTCCAATTAGATTAAGGGCTTGCCTGCACAGGAAAGTTACACTACTATTAATTTGCAGTTTGCTTTAAAGAAATTACGTTAAACCTGGGCAGAAAGCCATGTGGACTCCCTGGTATTCCTCTGCAGGAATACAAATGGCTTATTTCAGGTTAGATCAGGTCAATTAGGAACAGGAAGAACTTGCAAAGCAGTAAGTTTTCCTACATGAGAATGAAGAGTCCAGCAGCTCCTTCTGCAGATTGTGACCTCCAAATGGGAAGAAAGGCTGGAGACATGGTCTTGACCTCTGCAGGAGCCACAATCTGCTGGGCAGAGGTAGCACAACACCAGCTGAGTGCTGCTGTCACTGCCCTGGCTCAGGCTGTGGAGCAGCTCTTTCCACCAAAGCCTTTTTCCTACCAGGACAGCCCAATCCACAGCACTCATGGGGCAGAAGCAGGGACTGCTGCCTCTGTGCAAGGCATTGCCTTCCACTCTGTTCATGCAGGTATTAAAAACAGAGTCCTTTGCCAAAAATAAATTACAGTATGATGTTGTTCAATAGGGAAAAGTAATGAGTATCCATCCATTGCCCCTCTTTGAATGAATGCCTGGAGTTTTCTGCTGGTTTACAAGCAGATTGTATTTTCATGAGTGTGCCTTTTTTCTTGTAGGCAAGCCCAAATGAACAGAAGGTGAAGACAAAAGAAGAGACACAGCAGTAGGAAGAGGCACATCAGTAAATCTTGGATTCACATTCTCATTGCAAACTGGTTTGAACTGGTAAGCTCATAATTGCCTAAATCAAAATAGGCACCCAGTCAAGATGGCTCCTCTATTAATCAGCATCAGAATTATACTTTGAAGAAGGCACTAATTTTTCTCATTTTGGTTTCTGTAAGCCTTTTCTAATTACCATTTCTAAATACCAAATGTAACTTTTATGTTACGCAACATAAATGTAACATTAGAGCCTTCTCTGAAAGCCCTCCAGAGGGTCACAACCCAAGTACCACTTGCCAGCACTCTCCCCTCTGGTGTGCAGGGGTTTGACTTCAGCTGCCAGCTGTGAGCACCTGGCAAGGCCTGACCTTTGCAGATGGTGGTTGTGCAACGTGGTGCAGCTGCCAGAAGTGCTCGGGTTAAGAGAGTGTCCTCAGCCATCTGAGGAATGCCCACTGTGCTCCTTAAGTGAGAGGGTGGCTCTGACAGCTCAGAAATGCCCATAGGATTGTCAGGGTCCTGAGGATACTCCCAGCTCCCCACAGCCCTGCCAGGAACTAAATGGCCAAATCATGAAGCCCATGAACCAAACTCAACACTGGTCTTCAGGAGTAAGGGAAAGGATGTCCATCTTCCTATTTCCCTCGCTGTTGCTGCAGTGTTGATTCGGTGTTGATTCTGTCAGTTGGCAGGGGAAGGATCAGCAGCAAGGCAATGGGAGCGCTGTAGGGACTTGTAGTACAAAGGTTGATGGCCCGAGTTAATGTCACCAGGTTAGCAGGTCATCAAGACCACAGGGCATCGACCTGGTGTCTGTCAGGGCACTCGGACTAGGAGAAAACATGATTAGTCCTGATGAGTGCCAGAGCTGAGACAGGATGGAGATACTGACAGTTCCAAAGAGATACAAAAAGATATCCAAACCCTGTGCAGAGTCACCAATCCAAGAATAACCCAGGACTCCAGAGCTGGTATCCCTTGGGTTCTCTATGGCATCACACAGATCCTGGACCTATTGCCTGGGCACAAATGTCATGCTGCCTGGATTTTTGGTTAGATGGGTTAAACATGCTGTCCTGGTGCCTGGTGGCTGCTATTGTGAGTGTGAGAATATGAATGTGGCTGAGTGAAACCTGTTTTGTTTCACATTTTATTTCAAACTAAATCACTTTCTTCCCCTTCCCCCCTCATCCCCACCTTCTTATATTTTCTACCTTGTTTATACCATGTTGGAGCAGTATTTCCTAGAGAGGAACAAGGAATAGTAAATAGGAGTACCCAGAGGCATAGTCTTTCAGGTGGCAGCAGAGAAAGAACCATAAAAAATTTACTGTCAGGAGAAAAGAGGTTCTTTTTCTAGATGGCTTCTTCAAAGACCACCCTGTCCTTCTTGCTGGCTTTGGTCAGCAGTGCAGGGCACACAGCTGGAGCTCTGGCCCCCTCCATTGTAAGAGGCTTAGCTCAGGCTTCAGTGTGCACGTTGCAACCTTTCCACTTAAATCATTAAAGATAAAGGTGTTTGGAGACATCTAGTCCATCACACTGCCTTAAGACTAAATATATCCATCCACTCTGGGTGGATGCTCATCAGACTGGACCTCCAGAACACCAAGTGCATCCCCAAACCGGGGAAGGGCTCCCAACCCTGACTGGCATCTCCTAAGGGGCAGGGCCCCAGGATGCTGTCACATCACCACAGCCACTGCTCCTCAGCTGTGAGGAAGGAACCCCTGCTTCATGCTGAGACTGGAAAGCTGCTTAGTGAGCCAAGGGCTCCCGGCTCCTTTCAGAAACCCACGGACACAGAGGAGCTGTAACCCTCCCACCCCTTTCCAAGGCAGGCAGCTCAGTGCCTGCAGTGAGGCAGGAGCTGCTGCTGCCTTTCTGTGAGACAGCAGCTCCTGGTGGCTTCCCCGTTGTCTAAAAGCTGGAACAATGCTGCTGTTCAGCTGTGAGAAGCGGCTGCACAGCTTGTTGTATGGCACCTCAATGAGGAGTAACTTAAGGCTCCATAGTAAACAGGAAAAGTAGTTTATTTCCTTCCTCTTTGCAGTTGCTTTTTATATATTTGTGAGCTGCTATTTTGCCCCTCCTCAAACTTTGCTTCTTGAGACTGAATTGTTTTTCATTGTGCCTCACAGTTTATGTCTTCTGAACTTCTTGTAGAGCAGCAGTTTAACATTTAAATGAATGTAGTGTTTATGAAATGAGCCGGACTGACAGGCATGGAAATGGAGACTTATATCTTCACAGATTAGATGCCACAGTGGAGGAGTGAGAACTCCATACCTAACTTGTGATCTGGAACGTCTCTAGAGGCAAGAATAGGATGTAATGATGAAATCCATCTAAGCGGTGCAGGTTTCCTCTTTAATCAGTAGCCTCTAGGCTCTTTCAGCCCGCTGGCATTCATTTGCGCCAGATGTGGTGGTAGCTTTGTGATACGGACAAACCATTGCAATAGCAAGGAGCTGTGACAACCAACTCATTTCACATAAATTACTGGCCTTGTAGGGACAGAACATTCAGGCAGGGTTCATCTCTGGCCACATGGAAGGCTCTCCAGCCAAGCCAGTCACCTCAGGCCCCTGATGCAGCCACAGCGAGAAAAAGTCACTCTGAGGTCATGAATCATCTCATCCTAAGGTAGATATTTAAAATAGATCAGATAAGACATACCTTTCAATTGCCTACAGGGCAACAGTCTCAGATCTATCGATAGACACTGTAGACACCTAAAATTAGATGAGCTGGGTCTCACCTGTGGAGTCAAACCAGTGACACACCGGTCAAAAGACCCACTTCCCATGGTGAACCTTCAGAGCACATCTTATGCTTTTCTGAATTTACAGCCACCTCTAAGCAACCAGCTGAGAGAATTAGGATGGTCTTCCACCAAATGGCTAAATCTTTCCACTGATTTTCAGAAATAAAATTTATTAAATCCTTCTTTTTTAGTTTAGTGTCTAAATAGTCATTTTCCAGGACAGGAACAGTTGCTTTTTCACTTCCCTCATGCCGCCATGTGTAATTGGAAAAGCAAATGCTTGGATTAGGAAGCACAGATATTCTTCCTGGCTAAAATAATTATATTCTGCAGAGGGGAATTTTTATGTTGATTCATCTGACACAATTGAACTGTAAAGATTTATCTTGCAGATTCTTTGGCAGATAGAAACTTCAACACAATGGTTTTTTTACTCCCACAGCATTTTCTCCCCCTTCTCTCATTTTTGTTCCTTAGCTAATAGTTCAGTAATAAGAAAAAAGGTTCTCTCAATGCCATAGCACATCTGCTGACCCATTTCAGTGCAAGTGCATATATAACCACGTGTGTTTGCACTTCTACAGGTGTTGCTGCTGTGCAGATATGGGCTGTGGTTAAATTTCATAATGGAAAATCTGACAGGCAGTTAACTAATCCATGAGTCATATTTCGTAATAGCCTAAAGGTCTCTGATGTTCGACCTTCATTTGATACCCTTGCCATCAGGCAGTTTATACATAACCCATCTGAAGAACATTCTTTATATAGATGACTGCATGCTGCCCTTTTATACCTGCAAGGATGGGCACTGCACCCACTGAACCAGGGGAATCTGCTGGCGCTCTGTGAACGGGACTGGAGACCTGCACTGCCTGAGACTCACCTGGGGAATGGCAACACTGGAAATCTCTGCTTAGTTTAAGCCTTCTGCAGGGCCCAGCTGAAAGGGGAGGAGAGCGGTGGGGAGTTGGTTTTGGACTCCACTCAGCCTAACTGGATTTCTGATTGCACCAACTCCACTAATGAAAGCAGCAGTGAAACTTCCAGTACTAACAGCTCGGCTGATTTCAGCTGTGCATAGCTCACTTCTGCTTGAGGCAGGAGACACAGACGGAGAATGAGACATCCTTTTGTCAGACCATCCCAAACGGGGATCCCTCTGTTGCTGACAGCAGCAGAGTCCAGCCAGCCAGCGTTACCAATGCCAGGGTCTTAAAAGGAACACCGAAAGTGGAGAAGGCTGTTCTGAAGAATCATCCCCTTTATTTTCTAGCCGAAGGGTGAAAAAGCAGCACAGTGCTTAAGAGGGGATCATAACATTCTTGGCTTTCAGGATTTCTCAAGTCTCAAAGGCAGTGAAGGATGTTGGCATTGCTGCTGTTTTCGAAGCTAAAATAAGGCAGACACATGACTTCAGTAACTGCATGTGAAGTTTACATACTGTGACTCATCGTAATAAAGAAACCTAAACAAAACCCCAGTGTGTCATTGAAGCTGCAATGTGTTTTCCATCCTAAATTCTTTTAGGTTTGCTTTGGCTTCTTTTTTACAGATGTAGAACAGTAGAATATCTCAGGGATATTAACTCTTTGCTGCTGCAGGATAGAAAGTTCTGGTCTTCGTGAAGGGACCTATATAAAACACAGGAGAAGGTTATCTTATTTTTTAAACACTCTGGCACAACTTCTACAGCAGTGCCAAATGCTGGACAACGAGAGCAGCTGAGAAGATAAATGGAAAGAAGAAAGCAAAGGAGAAAGAAGGGTTGCACCCCAAGATTTAACAGACTTAAGAAGCTCTGCTATTTCCAAGTAACTATTTTACAATTATCTCTAGGATAGCAGCAGGCAGCAGGAGTGGTGTACATGCAGCATGTGAGTTGCCTGCTGTACAGGGAGAGTTGCCTAGGGAGGGACTGGCACGGTGGGAGGGGGAGCATGGCCAGGCTGGCTGTGGGCACCAGTGAGGAGTTTTGTCATCCTGCTGAGTCAACAGGACACACAGCATCTCCAGCGGGGCTTTTGCCTCCTGGCTGCTCAGTGTTAGGCAGCTGAAGTTACATGGTAGGAGCCCATAATGATAGGCTCATATGCATGCTCATTTATGCATGGAATTCATTTTGCATGGATGATCTGGATTACCAGCTCCAAACCTCTTCATCTGGAGCAAAGCTGGCGCTGGACTGGGCAAGGCTCACTGTGGCTGCTTCTTAGGGCTCTCCTCGCAGCCCTTCTCAAGCCAATGCAGAAGGTAAGAAAAGCCCAAACAAAGGTTTCAGTTGGATCCACGTTCATTTCAGAGGGGCAACAGTGTTTGGAATCTGCCAAGGGAGTTGCTAAAAAGGGGTCAGGAGAAGGGAAAGGATTACACAGATGTATCTGCCCCACTGTCAGCAGTTCTACCTCGTCACCCACCTCTGCCTTCCACTCTTTTAGGAACTGACTCTTGGGTGCTATTTTAATGGTGTGAATTCCCATGTATCAGAACATGGGAATAGTTGATGTTTCTTACTGTATAGGTCCAGTTGTACAAGTTCCTGTCTAGTTAGCCGCAAAATTTCTGGCATCTAGACTATTCCAACGAGCAGGAAGAGTTAGGGTTTTTCCATCTTTGCAAATAACTTCCCAAGAAGTCATGACCAAAAGTTGCATAAGCACACAGTTATCCTTGTCACACTCCAAGCCAAATGACAGTATAGCTAGAATCAGAAAGTCAAGAGGGTTTGTTCCTGAGTGGTACTAATTATATGAGTAGACCTAGCAGAAGCAGTGTGGTTTAAACTCTAGAGCTTTATCTTTAGAGAACTTTCCATCCTGTCCAACTGCTCCCTTGTTCCACCAGCTCAGGCCCCAGCCTCACAGTGCCAGCCTTACTGAAAGGTTCTTGTTGCTATCATTTAGGGTCCCAGCAAGAGGGAGGGTCCAGCTGTACAAATCTCACCGGCAGGAGGGGGCTGCTGACAGAAATGTAATACAATAAAATGCATTAAAGAGTTGTGTAACTCTTGTCTGATGATCTGAGGGACTCCTCTCCCAGTTTGCCCCTCAGGACCCTCTGAACTACCACCTCCATTATGACATTGGATCATGATTTACATAACAAACTTCTGGTTTAAAGTGCCAGGATAGAGGAACTGTATTGTATGACTGTTCTACAATATGCTGAACTCTTGCTTTGGCTGAATTTTTTTGTCTTTTTAAAAATACTTTTTTCAAAGTCATGTTAATATCAGAAGAGAATTTTAATTTTGTCCATCTTTCCACCTTTTTATTGCAGTATTGTCTGTAATTAAAATACAGGGACATCACTGCCTGACATTTTTTTGTCTCTTTTCCAAACAATATCTGGAACTGAAAATTAATAAAAGGAGATATAACTTTTCAGTTCTTTGTTTAGCTCCTCTGGCTTGTTTTCAGCTTTTTACAGTGCTTTCCAGGCTCTCAGTTTCACCTCCCTATTTTCTGGTTCCCTGAGCTTCTGTGGTGTCTTTGATGCTGCAAAAGGGCAAGGTAAAGCACCGGGGGGGAAAAAAAAGGTAAAACATTGTGATAAAAGGACAGGCATCACCCCAGGGATTCATGCACTGAAACATCTTTAAAATTCTTCTCAAAAACGGACTAGTTGGAAGCTGATGGTGTCCTTTTAAGGACAGTTTATGTTAAGAAATCCTGCTTAGTCTTATGAGCAAGTTTTGGCTAAGCACAAGTGCAAATGACTTTTTGAAATAAAAAACATTTCTAAAGACAAAAATAGCTAGTACTGAAATCTCTCACAGTCATTATTTACAATTTCCGTGTGATCCCTTGTCCAGATTTATAATGATTGCTTGCCATGCCAGCAGAACTTACAACTTTGTGGATTTTTCTTTAATGTTGTAATTAAAACCAGGATGATTTTCATGGGCTCCAAATAATTTGTAATTCTTCTGAGAGCTCTGTCTTTTAAGTGGCCTTACATAAGATGTAATCTTCACTGACCGAAGCATGCATACACAATTCTCTTCACACTCATTGATGTTTTCATCAAGGAATTATATACCTTTGGGGTTATTTCAACCTGATGTGTTTAAGAACAATTTTCCCAGCCTTTCTCAAGAATCTATAATGCGTTTAAGTTACCTTGAAGTAAAATACTCCTTTTTCTTCTGAGAGGTGCCCCCAAATAGCTTGTCTCCTTTAGTCCTTTTATGAGAGTTAAAGATATGCCCTTTAGCAGTCCTTTCTTTCCTCCAGAACAACATTTTCCATTTTACTGCCCACCCACTTGGGGTCCCTGCAGTGACTCCCCAGCATTTCCAGAGCTGTGCAGTCTGAGGAACAAACCCTTCTCAGTCTCCCTAATTATGGGATCATTATGCAGTGTAAGCCCCAAAATCTGATCTACTAGTTCTCCATATTTGTTGGAGGGGTGGCTGTTCCTTACCATACAAAGAAAAGTCCCAACTGGCATCACACACTCACCAGGGCAGAACTGTGTTACAGCAATGGTCAGTGAGGGGTGGTTATAGGGGATGGATGGAGAACTGCGTCCCTAAATGTGAATTTCTTCTTATTGGAATACGCAGCTATTTCTGAAGCCTGAAATTTCATTCACAGGATTCCTCTATGGATTCCTTGTCCCTTTAACTTGTCCTTAAAGCTCTTCTCCTGGGAATATTTCCTGTAAGGTGTTTTGAGCCCTGAACCTGCTTGTGCCTGGTAATATTAATAACCCTGGGGCAGGGAATGTTTATGTAGCACTGAGCACCATGGCAGCACTTAGCAAATAATGAAATAAATCGAAGGCTTTGTTTCTGTTTAAATACTGTGTTTGCCTTTTGTGGATACAGATCTTCTGGATCCTACTCAACAACCTCATTTGGGTGAAACTGGATATTGCACCAATGTTACTCCAGCTCGTTTAATGTACAGCAACTGCACTGACAATGCACTGCCTAATGAAGAACTCAGAGTCCCCCATCTAAACAGGGAAGGAAAAGCCAAAGTCCCTGGAACCTGCACTAAAAATATCCACCATGATTCTTAATTTTTGTACATATGCACAACTTAGGTAGAAAAGGCAAGAGGTGATTACGTCCAAATCAACAATTGCAGCATACAAGGACCATTGGGGTCCAAACTCGCTCTTCCATTCCAGAACTCCAGACATGCACTGAAAATGCCAGGGCTGGGAAGTTACTCTGGCTGCTAAGGAGGGGATGCCCAAGCATACAAGAACCAACATGGAATTAGAAATGTGAAGAAAACCCCCACTATTTAACTGTTCTAAAGCACCAAACAGAGAAAATTTGGGAAGACCAAAGCCATTGCATTCTGTGATCTTGGCCTTCCAGACCACACAGGTGCAGAGGCCAAGGGGGATGTGTGCTACAGAGAGGAGCTGAGTGTTTCCCTTCAGAACAGCCTGGAGTGCTGGGGCTCCTGGAAGCTGCTCAGGAGCCCCAGCACTCAGGACATGTCTCAGAGAAGTCATTCTGCGTTGACTGAGCCTCGCTCTCGTATGTTTTTAATAGAAACATTTAAAATAATTTCGAGATTGAGGCGTATACAAGTTAAACTTTGAGTAGAAACTGAAGAACAAATAGAGCTGTGCTAAATTGGTTTCTGGTACAGCCTGACAATATATTCAAGATGCTACCTAATCCCAAGTGTTCCCATAAAAACCAATATCTATGTAATCTCCTACCAGCAAGTCAGTCTTAAATTTGTAGGTGAGGATACTACAGTGTCAGCCTGATTTAATCTATTTTCCATCAGGAATTGGCAAAGCCAAGGAATTCTTTATGGCTAAATTAATCATATTTTATATGTGATATTTGTAATTCTCTATTTTGAATATAAAATATAAGTAAATATAATCCCTATAAATGTGTAACCATGCATTTATTGTGGAATAACTACACTTACATTAACCAAAAGATTGATACTATTTGTCCATAACTTCATTAATGCAAACTAAGCTGCACTAAGGGGCCTTGAGCTGGACCAGAAGACAAGAAAGGACAAAATTCAACTCCAACAACCAGCAAACAAGGAGTTACGGTAATATAAACTGAAGCCTCTACAAATCCAGGGTTAACAGCCTCTGCCAATTCTGGAATAGAAATTAAAGTCTGCTTCTACCACCAGGAAGTGACAGCAGCCAGGGGAAAATGGGAAGGGATAAGGGAACAGTGAGGTGAGAGACAAAGGCTACAAGACCGTCAAGGTGAAAGTTGTATTTGCCATCTTCAAATGAAGGCTGTGAGTCCAACACAAGGGGTGAGGTCCAGCAGAGGCTTTCCCCACTGTCATGCAGGAGGCCAAGCTGGACAATGCGGGCAGTTTGGGATGTGCAGCTGAGCTGGAGCACTGTCTGCTGCCTGCTTGGTGCCTCAGCTGTGGCAGAGCCGAGGGCACATGGGCCAGTGAGGGGCTGCCGTGCCCCGTGCCAGCAGCGCATTCTGCAGCTTGTGCCCACAGCAGGAGCAACACAAGTGTGTCTGCTCACCAGAGTCCCGCAGCCAGGCAGCCTCTGAGGGGCAGCTGTGGGGCACAGCAACGAGGAGCTGAAGGTACTGTCTGGGCAGAAATCTCTGCGGAGAGGGGAGAGGCAGATAGCGCTTTGCATGTCTGGGCTGGTGTGAATTCATCAGGCTCTGGGTTTGAACGGGAGCCAGGGACGGCGTACAAGTAACTCCTGTTCGCTGTGCCTGACCTAAATCCAAGTGTTGCTTTGTCAGGTTTTAACCAACACGTGTTCTGTTCGCCTCCTGTGTGGTAACGCTGCTGGAGACCGGGTGTTAGCACTGGGAACCTGATGATTCAGTCACGAAGTATGAGGGCTGTATTGCAGCAACACGGAGGAAGCGGGGACATGGAGCCTTGCTGTGTGTTTTGTGGTGGTCAAAGGTTTCAGTTCGCATCAAGAGAATTCTTATCTGGAAAGTTTCAAAGGGCTAAATATAGACCAACCTCACATGCTAGATGGCAGCGAGGTTCTGCAGGCAACCCACTTCCCTGCTAACGATGCTCAGTGGGGATATCATGCCTTGTTTGTTTGTTTATTACATNCCCCGCCCCGGCCCCAGGAAGAACGCACAGCCAGCACAAGTCCTGGAGCTGCCCCTGAATTCTTCCTCCTCACTCTCACTGGCCTGGGGAAAGACAGGAGCATTACACAAGAGGTCTTGGGGTGGTAAGATAAACATCTGCTATTTGAGACTCTGCCTTAAACCACCACATTGCCATGAATGACATGTTTTCAGTAGCAGGAAGCCAGGGATTACTCAATAGGAAGACTGAATACTGCCAGCACTTCTCTGATTCCTGCCTCTGCCTGGGGCATGAGGGAAGTTCTCCTGGTAGGATACCTGTGTGAACACCAAGTCCCACTCTCTGCAGATACTGATGTCAGAGCAAATGCTCTCTACCCGCAGATGATCCCAAGGGCCTTTACTCGGTGGAAGAACAGCAGGTGAGGTTGATGTTGAAGGCAGAGAGGGTGAAGGTGTCACTGGTGAGAGACGAGAAGGCTACAGCCAACTGAGATTGTTGCTGTGTAAGGCCACTACAGCCCCAACCACTGGATGTGAGATTTTTCCAGGCAGTGAAGACAATTGCAGAGATGCATATTTGAACTCCAACCAAACATGCAATTAAATAAAAAATAAACAGTAATGAAAGGAAAAACAAAATCTGCTCACAGGAGATTTCAAGAGGACATGACAAAAGTGAATTTATGAGAACATAGAATAGTCTACATTTAGAAGCCATTTTCAGCTTTAGTTAGGACAGCACTGCTGTCCTTCTGGGAGGTTTCCAGGGCCCTGAGTGCATAATGGCCCTTAGGAGCACAATCTGGGACCCCCATCCCAGCACCTTCTGGCCTGGGAGCGCCGTGCCTGGCTCTGGATGATGGCAGGGAAGGCACTGCCCATCTGCCATGCAGAGCACCCTGCTCCCACTGCTCCCTGACATGTATCTAAAAGAATAAAACCAGAGCCATCTCCAAAGCAGAGCCTCTATGAATGCTGTCATACTTGCAAAGCAAAATTAAAATTAGTGCTGCTACAGAATGACAGACGTGGAATAATACGCCAAAAACTAATTCTTGAAAGAAATATGTGCCTCCAGTACCTGAATTGAGATCTCAGTGCACAATGGCACAGGCGGAGAGGCTGTACAAAATCTTTAGATATTTAACCACTTGTGCGTGTGCCTGTGGGAAGGGAAATGACAGATTAGTTTTCCTGTGGAGGATTCATTAGTATTCTGTGATTGGTGAGTCAGTATTTTTAGCTTAGTGAGCTCAAGATGTATTGTGGTTTAGGCCTCAGAAGTTACCAACTCTGGGTAACAAATTAAAAGAAAAAAGAAAAAAGAAGGAGCGTGTTAGGAACAGTAGAGTGATTTTCCAAGCTCTTTTATGAACCATCCTCCTCACTTGTTTAGCATTAAGTGCCTATTAACTCCATTTCGGGAAGGTGGTGATTAAACTGGGTCAAATGGAAGTGATTAGCTTGGATTATCCCTGTCATGGAAAAATTCACTGGAAGATCTGAGAGGGAGGAAATTGCCACACAGATCCCAGCAAGTTCTGCTGGAAGGTAAATGGATTTGCTTTTCTCCCTGCAAAAGAGCTTTGGCCCACACAGGATCCCTGTAGATGCCTCAGACTTGCTTTGAATTGAAGTGTTTTAATCTTGGAAGGTTCCTCAGGACTGGCAGGGAAAGCAGTTGTCCCAGCACTGCTCCCAATTGTGTGGGTCCTCCCAGGTCCACCTGGGCTGAGTTTTGGAAGCACCTCTGGGGACACTGAAGCTACCTTTCCTCAGGGGTCTTTGAGGGAAAAAAAACTTTCACTTCTGGTGCTAAAAATTACTAAGGAAATGTTCAGCTGGACAAGGAATAATAATAATAATAATAATAATAATAATAATAATAATAATAATAATAATAATAATAATAATAATTAGTCCTGTTGGGAAGGCAAACACTGCAAGGCCAGCAATAGGGCCCAAAACAGAGAAAATAAACCTTGTACTTGAGAGTGGGTTGAGAATTGGGAAGACACATACCCTGGCAAGCCTCTCTCTCAGCACAGCCTCCTCCATTATGTGATCCTGCCACAGAGAAACCCACGGTTACCAGGAAATAAACAGTATTTTATTGCAGGCAGTGACACACAGGGTTTCCTGACAGCCGAGGGGTTGCTTCCTCCTGGTGACATCTCCCGGTGCTCCCTGCATGCCTGGCTCTGCTGCCCTGGTTTAATGAAGTTTTCAGCTGACACCGTGGCATCGACCCCTCTGCCACAACCCTTCACCTCTGGTGCTGTCACAGAACTGCCCTGGGGAGAGGGGCTGAGTCCTCTGCGTGTGCACAGACAAACAAATGTGTCTGTGCCCCAACATCTGCCTGTGCTCACAGCTGTGTTTATTTTATGCTGCATATAGAAGAAAAGAGGATTATTTATGATCTAAGCGTGATGTGTTCCCCAAGCAAAACATTTTCTGCCCTGATTTATTGCTCACTTTAGGCCTGCCCCCAAGCATTGTTCTTACATTCTGAGCCAGTTGCATTTTTTTCCCATTTGGAAATGGAAATCCTAAATGTAATGGCATATTTAATGACAAAAACCCTGACAGTTACTTGGAGGGAGGAGGAATTTTACTTCTCTATATTCCAATTTTATGTTTGTTTTCTTTCTCACCTTCATCCTTTTGTTCTTCCTCTTATCTCTGCAAAAGGAAGGAAAACCAGTATTTGGAGACAAGGCAGGAGCAATATTTTGTCCTTATTTTCAGTTAAGAGATTAGAAAAGTTCATAAGTTTTACCCAGAAAAAGTCTACATGAAAAGTACCTGTCGTATTCTGATTAGCACTGCGATACTATTGATCAAAAGTATCCAGCCAACAAACCTGTGTAAATTAAACATGCTTGTGCACTGTATGGAGCCAGCATTCCTTGGTAACTACAAAAGAAATGCTTTTTCTTTTTTAATTCAGAGAGCTTTACAAAGCTTATGCAAGAGGCCTTAGAGCTTGGGTTTCTTTTTATCTCACAAATATCAAATAAGAGAGGTTCCCCACCCCCCCAGCCTTCTCTTGCTAAAGGACTTCTCAGAGGACCAACAAAATCAAATTAGTTTTGTAGGCTGCATTTAGAAGATAGAGGAGAATGCAGATCTTTAACAAATTGAGCTTTTCTCCCATGTGTTTCGCAGGAGTTTTGATTCAATCAATCTCAGAAGAGTTTTTACACAGTCTGAATAAAAATTCTTTTAAAATCCTTTTTTAAACCTTTCTCCCTTCCTCCATTTTTAATTCCCCTCAGTAGCTCAGAATTCCTTTCTGTTTTGAGGCATGAAATCCCTTTAGCTCTATTGCCTACACAGCAAAGGAGAAGAACAAAGCATGAGAATATGAAAAAGAAAACAGCCCCCCAAGAAAATAATTAAATTTTCTTTTTTTCTAAAAGCTTATCCATCAGTATGCCATAAGAAAACAACAACAACAACAACAACAGCAACAACAACAACAACAAATTATTACCAAAACATACACTTTTCCCCCTCTCTTGTGGGTCACATCTATCAGGCAAGAGAGAATCCTGTGCTATTGTGTTTGGTTTCTAAGATGGATGCACAAACTGCCCTGGCTGTAGCCTCCAGGAATGTTGTCACCAAACAAATGTTGCCATTAAAGTATTGGTAGAAGGTCCATCAGGAAATGCAAAAAGAAAAACTTTTTTTTTTTTGTGGGGGGGTTGGGGGGTGTTGCGTAGGAAAAGCAACTAATAACTAAATCTGGAAGTACAGCTGGGTGCTCTTAAATTAGAAATCTTTAGGAGGTCTCCCACACATCCCTGCAAGTTTGCTAAAGAGTTTTTTGAGCTGTGCATTGCTGCAGATTTGTTTCACCTCCTCCAGCTTTTCTATCTGTTTCTTGCTAAGCTTCTCCATGGCTTTAAGCCTCTCTCAGTTAACTCCCCAGTGTCTCTCTGGCCAGGGTCTCACATCTCTTCCACCTCTCCTTCCAATTCCTTGGTATGGTTTCAATCCTGTATTTCAGCTGCTCAAGGGGACAGAAAATTGGCTCAGTGGATTTCTCCCCTTCTCTATCAGCTGCCCCTGTTGTTTATCTCATTAAGAAAAAAATAAGCTGACCCAGATGTGTAAGTAACAAAACCACTTATTTTCTTACCCATTTTCTTGCATCACTCCTCTCTGCAGGCAATTTTATTGTTGTTTTACAATACAGGCAGAAGGTAATTTTCTTACATACAGTGTTGCTTGGCCCTGAATCTGGTGGATTGTCAATTTTTCCCTGTGTGCAGCTGAGGATAATTTTTCAGAAAAGATGGTCATACTCCAGTCTGAGATGACCAGCACGAGGTTTGAGCTCTGCCTTGCAGGGACTCGTGCACAAAGGCTGTGTTCTGCAAAGACTCCTCAATTCACACCGAACGCCTGGATCCCAAACCCACACAACTTAGATACGTGTAAGTAACGGGATTATCTCACCAGAGAGGTGGGCAGTTTTTCCAGGATCAGTGGTTAGATGAACATATCGCTAGAGATAAGGGCGAGAAGTAGTTCCTCTCTTACTGACGATGCACAAAGCAAATGTCTTTTTAAATGTGAATACCTACCACAGTTACTGTGCAGGCTTTAAGGCTGCTGCACGCAGGGAATTATTATCACCACGTTTAGTGGGAGGAAAAGAATAACAAGAAAAGAATAATAATCGATTACTGTTCCTCAATGCCTACTGTTCCTCGCTAAGGCGAAAATGAATCTTGGTTTGAAACTAAAATAAAGCTGAATTCTCGCGCTCATTGTTTCAGGAAAGATCGGCAGAAATCAGGTGCTTTGGGCTCAGGGCCTCTAGAGGTCACCAGAACCTAATTAATGAGCAGTGCTAAACCCGTCTGTGAAGTGCAAATTGCTTTGTTTTGATTGGGATTTTCCACCTCTTCAGCTCTGGGTCTCCCCTCTCCCGAGGAATCCAGGCTGTCATTAGCGGGGAGTAACAGGAAACGCCTGCAAAGCCATTCCCTGCTGGAGAGGCTGGACTGTGCAGGACTCGGGTCTCTTCGGGGATAAGGCAGAGGCACCTAATTGGCTTTTCTCCTCTGCACACTGCTCCGGTTTTATCCCATGCTCTTGAGATAAATCCTGCCCTGGCACAGCCGCAGCCTCCTGTGTCCCCGGGGAACGTCTCTGCCACACCTTTGCAAGCCCAGGGAATTCCAGGGGTATTACCGGAGTCAGGAGGGTGCCAGCTCTTTCTCCTGGGGTGCAGATGCACGAAAACAATAACTCAAAAGAGAACACGGGCTAAGCATGCAGGCTGGGGACTTGGCAAGGATTCTCCTACCTAAATTCCTGCCTCACAAATGATGATCTGCAAGCACATGAAACCCTGTAAAGAGCATGGTTTCCTTCCAGGTCACCCCGTGCTGTATTTACAGGGAAGGTTTAGAGACAGCTGCAATTATGATGCAGTGGTTGTCATGAGGTCAGGGACCTCATCTGCTTCCTGCCAGAGCAGCAGGGAAAGCTCAAGTAATTTCCCTGGAACTCCCTCCAGGGTTTAGGAATGAGACAGGCTAGGGAACTTGGTACACTTGAGCGAGACTGTTTATTTCAAGATAGGAAACAGAAGCTGATCCTTTCAGGAGAAATTCCTCTGGAGAGAGCAAAAGTATTTATTTTGGGAGCAGTCAGTGGAATGGAGGCCTGTGTTGTCTCTGGAGAGGGATTTTTTCTCCCTGAACAGCCAGGAATGTTGAATGCATATGAGTGGCCTGTGTCCCACCAGGATGCTGAGGGTGGTATGGGGGGGCTGCTGTGAGGGGATCCTCACAAAGGGCTCCTTTGCTTTTAGATACAGGACACTGCAGGCCCAGGACGTTTCCTGGGAGTCCAAGGAGTTTTTCTGGATGCAGAGCAGGACACAAGGCTTTGCCCCTTCAGCAGCCCGTAGAGCAGCTCCTGTCTGTGGCCCTTGCCTTGCCTCAGTGGCAGCAGGTGAGTCCCCTGGGCCCTGCTCCGGAGCAGCAGTAATAGGATCTCCCCGAAGGTGTTTGCTGGGATTAGCAGGTGTGTTATTTTTGCAGACTGGAACTGTGATGCTGCAGCTTGGCTGGAGTCCATGTGTCAGTTCCTAATCCCATGCAAAGCCCCCGAGAGATCAGTAAGACCATAAACAGAGGTAAGTGCCCACCTAAAGCAGGTCAGGATTATTTTCCTTGTAGCATACCATTCCCAGAGAGAAAACACTCATTTGAATATTATGGCCATCCTGTATTTCCTTCCCTTTCAAAAGATGGAGAGTTAAGGGCTTCCCTTCTCAGTTCCCTCTAAAGGCAAGGTCCTAGAGAAACCTTGCTGTTTCTTCCCCCTTTCCAAACAGCAACCTCATCAGAATTTCTTGTGGCTGCCATCTGTTGCAAGCAGAACACCACCCCTTTTGCTATTTACAGTGCAATTAACCTTCAGCAAATTAGCTTGTGACTGTCATGAAAGGATTAATTAAGGCAACACACCCTTGACTTGTTCCCACTGTGCATTTGCAGCAGCGCACCCACGGCTCTGCCAAAGCCCTTCCAGAACTGGGGGAGTAGTTTTTATCCTTTCTCTATCATCCCAGCAAATTTGCCAGGCAGGGGAGATGCGTGAGGACGGGCTCCAGCAGCCACAGTCCCGTGGAAGTAGCTGTGGGGATAGAAGACCTGGTCTTGCCCAGCAGTGCGGGTGCTTCCCCTCTGCTGTTTCTGCCCTGGAATCAGGATGTGAGGCCGTGACTCAGCCAGCTCAGCTCAGTGTTGTAGTTGAAGCAGCCAAAGGATGAAGCTGCTGCTGCCAAAATATCAGGCTGTGATGTGCTGCAGCCGTGCTTTGGAAGCACACCCTATTTTGCCTAGCACCACCAGACTTCCATACGGATTCCTGTGCCTGGGAGGCATGTGAGGCCAAGGCTTCCCGAGAGCCTCAGACCCCAGGTCTGTGCAGATGTGCAGGATGTGTCTGGGTTATCCAGACAGCCCTGTGCTTGCTGCCAGGCTTGGAGAACCCTCAGGGAAATAAGCAAATTTCCCCAGCTTCAGCACAGCCTGAATAGTGGTGCAAAAATAGGCTTTGGCCAGAGAATTCCAGCACGGTGGCCCTGCCTGTGCTCCTATTCCCATCAGCTGTAACTCCTGGCAGAGAGGCAGTGAGACTGGTAAAGGCTGTCATGTCTTAAAGCAAAGCAGCTTCTTGTTGTTTAATCCCAGATGGCAACTAAGGACCAGCAGCTGCTCGCTCACTCGCCCACCTCCCACCTCCGTGGGATGGGGAGGAGAATTGAAAAAAGGCAAAACTCGTGGGCTGAGATAAGAACAGTTCAATACTTGAAATAAAGTAAAAAGTAATAATAACAATAGGAAAAAGAGAGGGGAATAAACCCCATGATAGACAAGTGATGCACAGAACAGTTGCTCACCACCTGCTGACCGGTGCCCAGCCTGTCCCTGAGCAGTGGTCAGCCCCTCCCAGCCAGCTCCCCGCAGTTCATATACTGGCCACGACACTCTGTGGTATGGAATATCCCTTTGGCCAGTTCGGATCAGCTATCCTGGCCAAGCTCCCTCACAGTCCTCACTGGCAGAGCATGAGGCACTGAAAAGTCCTGGATTTAGAGTAAGCACTAAACACAGTGATGTTTTAGTTGTTGCTGTCAATGTTGTTCTCATACTGAATCCAAAACACAGCACTGTACCAGCCATTAGGAAGAAAATTAACTCTATTCCAGCCAAAACCAGGATACAACTGCCAGAGATGATGTCCTGAAGGCAAAAATCTCAGGGCTCAAAGCTGCACGAGAGCAGCTGCTGCACAGCAGTGCAGGTGGTAGGCAGTGCCAGGGAACACCTGGATTGCTTCTGTTCTGCCATCAGTAGCCCCATGGCTCACACTGCCCTGCCCAGCACGGGCTTGTCCTGCTGTAGGTCCACCATTGCCACCTCTTCCTCACACAGAGAAATATCCCACAGATGGGATCTGGGAGTTAACATCAGCCCGGGGAATGAGGGCTTAGTGAGGAGGGAATCAGCCTCTTTTCAAACCATGGCACCACCTTCCCTCCTCGAAGATTAACAGAATAATGACCACTGGTAGTGCTCAGCACTTCCAATTCAAAAGGCACAACCCACAACCACACTGTTCTGACAAACGTGGGCAGTATTTTTTAATTGCCATCCAATGTAAACCACTTGCTTGCATTCCTTGGGATCCATTAATTTTGAAGGCACAGCTAAAGTAAATAATAAACCTCATTTTGAGCCCAGTCTGTGCTTGGATGGGCTAGGTAATACAGTGTTGTTACGAAAGTGTTAACTAATGCCTCTTATAAAAGAAGAAATCAATTATAAAATTATATTATCATTAATGCAGTTCTGTCATCTATTTGCATGTCTTCTCTGATTTTTAAAGGCCATCAAAGCTAGAAAACTTGGAGGCTTTCAGGGTTTTGCATCCATGTGTGCATTCTAAGCAATCTTGAGTGCATGGAGACCTAGATGCATACTATTCCCAGCCTCTTCCTGGTTTCCTCTGATGGAAAAATACTTAAGAGTCAGCTCGGATGATACCAGCACTGGGGCCCTGGGCAGCAGCAGGCTCTGATCCTGAGGTGTGCATAAACACAGCCTGTGGTGACACAAATAGGTGACAACCACTCAGCACTTCTGGGAGGAAAGGCTGAAACAGCCTCTGATGTGATGATGGTGAACTCAGAACTCTTCACACTCTTATGGAACAGGTATTTCTAACCGTATTCAGGACACCCAGGAAGCTGGCAGGGAGGAGCTAGGGATGATCCCAGTCCCAGCCTTATCCTCCGTGTTGCAGCAGTACCTGGGCAGGGAAGCAGCTGCCCAAGCCCACGATAGAACCAGGAGGCTGCAGCTTCACAGATGATGACAGCAGTGTGAAGACTGCACCACGAATTAAATAACAATAAAATGAAAACAAAGCATAGTTGGTACAGGATAATAAAACCAATGAGTGTATAAAATCATTACACAACTACTTGTTATGTCATTGATTACTAGGTCCTTACTAAGAACATGAAAGAGGAGTGACCAATGTAATTTGCTGGGTTTAAGGACATTATTTGGAAATTCAGGTAGTTCCTCAGACATCTGTCTCTTGTCCGATTTAGTAGCACAAACTAACCAGAGTTCTGCTGCCACAGGAACCATAAATTGAAGTCTCGAGATGTGAACATAAACTCAGTGTAAACCAAAGTAAGTGGCAATTTGCCATCCTGCACTGAGCTGTCACATGGGGCCCAGGCTGCGCAGCTGTCACACTGTCTGTGTGAGGGACAGTGACCTCCAGCAGATGGGCAGGGTGGACTCCTGCCTGTGCTAATCCCTTTACCTGTGTGGGCTGAATCCAACAATGATCCTGGCTCAGAGCCCTTGGCATCAAGTGTTTTTGCATCTTACAGGAGTGTGAGTTCCACTAGTCCCAGAAGGCTGTGGTGGGAAAGCTCAGCTATCAGGACGTGGTGGATGCATAGGTTCTTCAGCTGAAGGCGAAGAACAACGGCACATGTGGGTCTGATGAGCTTTTCCTCATTTCCAGTGAGTCAAATAAAGTTAAATAGCCGATCTCCAGTGAACTGGGTCATCAGCAGTGACCTGTTCTGGAAGAGTGGCCTCTGATGCAGAAAACCTGGTGGGCTGTTAAAGAAGTTAAGGCACTCCTCATTTCCCCTTCCAGGGCGTAGCACAAGTTGATTAGGAACATTAAGACGATTACCTCTGCTTTGCTGTATCTCTCAATTATGCCCTAATTAATATTGATTGAAATCTGGCAAAGGCAGCTTAAAGCAACTGCAGGGGTTTTATCTTCAGTTACTTCTTCACCCAAAACCTACAGCTCTTAAACTGCACAGTACAGTCTGATTATTCCAGATCCAGCTGTATCTGTAATGGCTGGAGCCTCATCCCACAAACTGCATCTTCACTCCAGCTAATTAAGAAAGGATTTGGCATAGCAGCTCTTATCTCGGGGTCCCTGGTTGTTTATGTGACATCCCCAGGGAACAGGCTGTCAGTCACCAGGGGGTTTAAATTAAATACCTCTCGCCCTGTACTGGGCACTGCTGAGGCCACACCTCGAGTGCTGTGTCCAGTTCTGGGCCTCTCAGCGCAGGAGGGACATTGAGGGACAGGAGTGAGCCCAGAGAACGGAACAGAGTTGGGGAAGGGTCTGGAGCACAAGTCCTGTGAGGAGAGGCTGAGGGAGCTGGGGGTGTTTAGCCTGGAGAAAAGGAGGCTCAGGGGGGACCTTATTGCTCTCCACAGCTCCCTGACAGAAGGGTGTAGCCAGGTGGTCTCTTTTCCCTGGTAACAAGTGACAGGAGGAGAGGACATAAAGCTGCTCCAGGGGAGGTTTAGGTTAGACATTAGGAAGGATTTCTTCACAGAAAGGGTGATTAGACATCGGAATGGGCTGCCCAGGGATGTGGTGCAGTCATTATCCCTGGAGGGATAAGGAAAGGCTGGAGGTGGCACTCAGCACCATGGTCTGGGTGACACGGTGGTGATCGGTCATGGGTTGGACTCGATGATCCCAGAGGTCTTTTTCAACCTAAATGATTCTGTGAAGAGAACCCTGGAAAAGAGGAGCTGTGAACTCAGAGCCCCCTAAGCGTGGGGCAGTTCTCCTCAGCCCCTCAGAGTGTGTCAAGCAGCATTTTAAGACACAGAGAAGCGGGTCCTGGATGGACACTGCCCAGGGCCGGGCACTGCCCCAGCTCCTGCCCGGATCGGGACCTGTGGGTCTTGGGCGGGGGGCACAGCCCCGTTTCCTGCGGGGTTTCTTGCGGAACCACCCTGCTCGGAGACAGCCAATCACTACTATGTAATAGTTGTAATTATCTATTTTCTGCTTATATAATGTATAGGTTTTGTTTATATTATCTGCTGAATCAGATGCTGAGTGTTTCAGACTGGGGTTTGTTTGTGGCTGCTGTTAATGTTACAAAATCAGGCCGTCAGGATCTAGAAAACTTTGCCAGCGTCGCCTTTATTTGTTTTTCTTTATGCAGTAAATGTTCTGACTCGCGTTCCATGGTGGCATCCAAATTCCACCCCAGCCACTGGCACAGCCTGACCCTTCCTGTCCCAGTCTCTGACTGCTCCCCTTTGTCCATAGCAGCTCCCAGGAACCCCACGCCGCCTCCTCCCCTTGTGCGCCACCGTTCCAGGCCGTGCTGCCCAGTCCCGGGGCTCTCCCGCTGTCCCGGGGCTCTCCCGCTGTCCCGGGGCTCTCCCGCTGCCCCGGGTCTCTCCCGGTGTCCCGGGGCTCTCCCGGTTTCCCGCTATCCCAGACCTCTCCCGGTGTGCCGGCCCCGGTGCCGACGGCGACAGGGCGGGAACAGCAGAGGCCCCGCCCTTCCCGTGACGTCACTACGCCGGAAGGGGCTCGGCGCGCCCGTGACGTCACTCTTCCTTCTTTCCCGGGAGGCCGGAGCGAGGTAGGAGCGGCGCGGCCGCGATCCCGGCCCCGGTGCGGATCCGGCTCCATCCGCGCCCGGGCGGCCGCGGGGAGGGGCAGCGCGGGGCCGGGGCAGGG
>VYZT01036022.1:0-32531 GCA_013400735.1 Pomatostomus ruficeps | reverse complement strand
GGCGGGTGTCGCTGAGCCGGCTGTGTCCCCGCAGGGCGCCATGGGCCGCGTCATCCGCGGGCAGAGGAAGGGCGCGGGCTCCGTGTTCCGCGCCCACGTGAAGCACAGGAAGGGCCCGGCCAAGCTCCGCGCCGTGGACTTCGCCGAGCGGCACGGCTACATCAAAGGCATCGTCAAGGTACGCGCGGCTCCCGTCCCCTGCCCGGGGGGACACTCGGCGCCTCGGCCCCGGGGCTGCGCGACCCCGCGCCCCTCCTGTGCTGCCAGCAGCGCCCAGAGCCCTCGGGCTGTCCCCTACCTCGGCTGCTCCTTACTCAGGTGTCTCCTTCCTTAAATAAAATATATTCCGTGAAAAGTTAAACTCTTTCGGGTTGATGAGAGCATCTCGACAGGGCTGGCCCCGTAGCCAGCAGCAGGATTTTGTGCTGGAGCTTTGCTGGTGTAGGAGTCCCAGCGTGGTTTGTGTTGCCTAAGAATTACTTGTTCTTTAGGAAATATGGCTGCAGAGTTTTCCATGTAGTTGATTGCATATTAATTTAAAAAAAGAATATTTGAAAGCGCTAAGTGATATTCATAATTTTAGTCTTGAGCAGCGGGGGCAAGGCAGTACCTGTGCTTGGGGTGTGGTGCGGTGGTTCAGGGGTGCTGCAGGTACTTTTTTGGGCGTCAGGGACTTCAGAATGCAAACAGTGCCACGAGTTGGATGCTCTGAGCATCAGCATTTTACAGCACAGTCATGGTCAGGTTGTAGAGAGAACTTTCTTCACCCTCACTGCATGATTGAGTTAATGATGAAAGGTGGGTAACAGGGTTTGGCTTGAACTTGGGTAACACGTAGGGGATTTGGCCAACGGGTTTGAAAAAACATCAGTAATGAACACCAGCAGCTTATGAGCTGTCCTAGGAAATGGACACATCTCAGAGTTGTGTCATAGTAACTTGTCTGTAAACACATGGTCAGGTATTTTAATCTCACCGTGCTTCAGGAGGTTTTTCCAAGTGTAAAAGAAACAAGCCTGTGCTTCCTCATTCTGGGGCTTCTGTAGCTTCGTTGTACCCGATTTCAGAAGGTTAGAAATGCTTCAATCCCAGGGAAACATGTGGAGAAGTCCCTGCCCGTGCCCAGCTCTGTCTCTGCCCAAAGGTGGTTGGGCAAAGTGAAAGTGGATTTCTTAGTATGGAGAGATTGATACCTGTGGAATGTCAGGAATAGAGTGGTTCAGACAGGATTAGCTACAGCAGCACACTTCACCAGGCATTATTTTGTCTTCAGTGAATGATTTGGGTTGGAAGGAACCTTAAAGATCATCTGGTTGCAACACTTCCCCTGTGACCAGGGTGCTCCAAGCCCCGTCCAACGTGGCTATGAACACTTCCAGGGATGGGGCATCCACAGCTTCTCTGGGCAGGCTGTGCCAGAGCCTCCCCACCCTCCCAGAGGAGACTTAGATGTGATGTTGGTACTGGAGCTTGTACTCTTAAAAATCTTCCGCTTGCTCATGTTGGGGGAAACCCTGATCCCCCTGAGGAGTGTCCTGGTGAGGTTCATCCCAGAAGAACCATCCCCAGTTCCCCTAGCTCTGTGATTCCTGCAGAACCCCTGGCAGAGGCCATGTCCCGCCCTAAAGCAGCTCTGTGTTCCCACAGGACATCATCCATGACCCAGGCCGGGGCGCCCCGCTGGCCAAGATCGCCTTCCGGGACCCGTACCGCTTCAAGAAGCGCACGGAGCTGTTCATCGCCGCCGAGGGCATCCACACCGGGCAGTTCGTGTACTGCGGCAAGAAAGGTGGGGCTGGGGCAGGGATAGGGCTGTGGGTGTCCCAGCACCTGGAGTTTGGGATGCTGGAGCGCAGGACCCTGCTGCCCCAGGCTCTGTGGTGCCGCCCTCCTGTGTTCAGCAGGGCTGTAACCCCGTCCCAGGGCCCGAGTGAAGCTGTGGCTGCTCTCCTTTGCAGCTCAGCTGAACATCGGCAATGTGCTGCCTGTGGGCACCATGCCCGAGGGCACCATCGTGTGCTGCCTGGAGGAGAAGCCCGGTGACCGCGGGAAGCTGGCGCGCGCCTCTGGGAACTACGCCACCGTCATCTCCCACAACCCCGAAACCAAGAAAACCAGAGTGAAGCTGCCCTCGGGCTCCAAGAAGGTCATTTCTTCTGCAAACAGGGCTGTTGTGGGTAAGGAGCACCCGCTGTGAGCTTGTCACTGGGGTTCTTGTCACTGCTGAGGAATCTTTCCAACAGGCCCCTGTTCTAACAGCCATCCTGCAGATAGTGTCATGTGCAGGCTGGCCCTGGGCGTACACACCAGGACAGCCTGTGCTCAGGTGCCTGACTTGTATTTTACACCTGCATTACTTCTGCATGTTGCTAACCAAAATTTGGAGGTGGTTTGACCTAGTGAGAGGACTGAAAAGTAGAGGCTCATTGTCCTCAGGCTGTAGCGGAACTGCTCAGCCTGTAAAATCTGCAGTCATTGGGAAAGGACTTGCACGGAAAACGCCATTCTGATGTCCTGCTTTTGGTACACTGAGGGAGCCTGGTGGTGGTGTCAGGTGGGTGGGGTGTTCTGGAAGGTCTGACAGGGAATGACAAAACCACTGCCACAAAGCAGAGGCTGAACCAGGTTTGTTGTGCACCTGACTGATGGCTGGGATGGCTGCGGGTGACACTTCCCTGCCTCTGCATGGAGGACACCAAAGCGAGTAATCTGGTGTGGTACTCGGGTAAAACCAACTCAGTAAATCATGAAACAAGTAGGTATTTGACCTCAGAGTTCTTCACAGTTCCCTGAGCCCTTTCAATTCATACTTTAGTTGAAGAACTTGATGTTGCCCAAGAAATTGTAGCAGTAAAGCTGGCGGTGCTTTAGAAAGTGCTGAGCTCAGTCCTGTGTGCAGGGAGCAGAAGGAAGGCTGTATCTCAGCCCTGGTCTCCTGTGTGCAGGGAGCAGAAGGAAGGCTGTAGCTCAGCTCTGGTCTCCCTGTGGGTGTTGGCTTTCCTTTGTACTCCTGTACTCGTGTGTGTCCTGTCGGGCTGTTACCGTTCCTGCCGTTCCCTGCAGGAATCGTGGCTGGTGGAGGCCGTATTGACAAGCCCATCCTGAAGGCCGGCCGTGCCTACCACAAGTACAAGGCCAAGAGGAACTGCTGGCCACGTGTCCGTGGTGTGGCCATGAACGTGAGTGTCTTTCTTTGTGATCGGGGTCATCCCTGTCCCTTCTGACAGTTCAGGAAGGGTTTGTGGGATCTGGGAGGAAAGCTTCCCAGACAAATGTGCGGTCACAGCACAAATTACCAGCACTTGAGAGTCGCTGCACCACCTGAAAAGTGAAGCAGTTACTCATTTGTCCCCTTGAGTCAGCTTATTTCTGGTGAGCATCAGTTTCTGTGGTTACATTGCTGGCTTGCTTTCCCCCTGCACAGCCCGTGGAGCATCCCTTCGGAGGAGGCAACCACCAGCACATCGGGAAGCCCTCGACCATCCGCAGGGACGCTCCCGCGGGACGCAAGGTCGGGCTCATTGCCGCGCGCCGCACGGGGCGGCTGCGGGGCACCAAGACTGTGCAGGAGAAGGAGAACTGAGCACCCAGCCATGGGCTTGCACAATAAATTTGTACAACAGAGCCCGTGTGAAGTTCGTGCTGTCTGCAGCGGGGGTAAAACCAGGATGTGGTGTTCAACACAGGAACTTGTGAGTGGAGTTAAGGGGTTTTTCTCCTTGCCTGGAAGAGCAGGGGTTCTCCTAGCCAGCATTGCAGTCTGTAAGCTGCAGGCTGGAGTAACACTGGTGAGGATGCTCTGGTGCCTGGTGTGCTCTTCGTGTTGGCCTGGGTACGTGGCAGCTGAGGCCGGACAAAGCAGGACAAACCAAGTCACCGTGATCACCAGGTTAATTTGGGCATCTGAATGGTGAAAGGATGCTCAATTTTCTGGGTTCATAACCTCTATTGTAATGGTTTTCCATTTTTATCTTTTTGAGGGATAAGCCTGAGAGTTGTAGAACTTGAGAAGTATTTCAGCTGCTCTCACTGAAAGGTTTGGGCTTCCTTTTGGAATTCAGGCTCCAATCAAATGAAAGGTGCCTCAGAAATTCGAAGTATCACACAGACTGCCCCCTCTACTCATCAGGTTTTGGGAAGGTCAAACAGTATCAAAAATCTCCCCTTTGCAGGCTGGTCATGATGGGATATTTATTCCAAGGTGCGTCAGTAACGTGGGCAGTAGCACTAACAGTGTCCACTAGGAAGCTGTGTTCTCTTAAGAACAGCTGTCCTGTGAAAAGCTGGGTTTTTGTAAGGGGAGAAGTCATGGGGTTTAGTGCAAAGTGACTTCATTTACAGCTTTTCTGAACTGGCCCTTGGAGGGAAAAATCAATGAAAGATGGGGCTCAGCTTCACATCCGAGCACACCCAAAGCCAGGGCTGGTGCTCTGCAGCAGCTCTGGCTGGTCTGGAGGGGTCTGTGCCAAGGGCCAGAACTCCATGGATGAGTGTGACTTCCACTGATGGGAATCCAGTGGATGCAAATCAGGAAAAGTCGTTACTCCTACCCACAAAACCAGTATTGGAGCTGGACATGTGTCTGGGGAGGGAAAGGTGATGTAAAAAACCCAAGCCACACCTTGAGGAAAGGCATCAGATCACATTTGGGAAAAACAAAGCAAAGCAATGGGCAGTTTTGTTTCTGTTTGTGTTCCTCCAATTCCATCAAAGTCTGAAGTTCACATCTGTTTTTGCCATGGGGTTCAGAAGCCCTCCTGTGCCTGTGCTCTCCTGACAGGGCCCAAAGTGTACCACTCCTCTCAAACACCATCGGAGGAGCAGCAGAAGCATTCAATGTTACACGATTTGCATTAAATGCACCCAAAGGACTCACAGAAAACCAGGGTTTCCAACAACATTTGGGTCTGTTGACCCCGTATATTTTTTCGGAAAGGGGGCGATGGTTCCTGACACCGCTCGGCTGCCTCTGCTGCTGTTCCGGGCTCTGACAGTGCCCACAGGTGTTCACAGCCACGGGGTCAGTGCACCAAGCCCATGAGAAAGGAATAATTAATACAAATTATTACAAATAAGCACCATATTGCAATGCTTAATGCAGCTACATACACATTTAATGTAAACATACAGGATGCAATACCAGAAGTCTCTAAATTCACACAGTCGTATGAGGATTTCAAAGATTTTACTTCCTTCACCAAATTCCAGTTGCAACTACTCTTCAGTACAATCTCCTGTTGCCAACATGAACACGGAACTTAAAAAGGCCACAGTGATACTGGCAAATGACCACAAGACAAACATTCTCCAGGGGCAAAATGCTCCTCCAGCCTCAACACCTCCAGTGCAAAAAAATCTGTGAAAAGAAATGGGAGGGAAGAGGGAGAAAGACAAAGTGAATAAAAAATCAGAGACTCTAAAGAAACCAACTTTGAATGAAAAATTAAGGTAAAGTAAAATATATTTTCCAAACCAAAGGTCTGAATTAAGCTGTAGAATAGAGGTGAAGTCCAGCAGTTTACACGACAGGGGAAGTTAAGACAACAAACAGTGCAATAAGAATAAAAGAATACCAATAAAAATATACACTTGAGTTCCCAACAAGCTTAACTTCAGGCTGGGAGGATCAGTGAAAGCACTGAACAGAAAATGAAAATGGTTCTGAAGTGAAGGCAGTCCCTGCCCTCCGCGTGGGCTGAGCGTCAGGCAGGAGTTCAGCCGCGCAGGGCAGGAGCTCCCTCTGAATCTGCACTGCAGAAATCAGAAATCAAACAGGACAGGGACACTGCAGAGGAGCTGAGGAGCTGCTGAGCGCAGGAAACCACAAACCTGCCCGTGGGGGGTGGGCGGGTGTCCCGGCTCGACTGAGGCGGCTCCGACACGAAAACACTTTCAATTGTAAATGAAGCAAAATAAAAACAAAACACTCAACAGAAAACACACGGCTCCTCCTGTGGTCGTGCACTCCTCCTACCCCACAACTCATTGGGTGGAATCGTAAGATGGGTTGGGGTTGAAGGGACCTTAAAGATCATCTAGTTCCAACCCCCCTGCTGTGGGAGTAATTATGTAACGTGCTGTAATTATGCTTTAATTGTGTATCATAATCAGCAACCTCCTGCTCAAACCAACTGTTTTAGCAGCATGACAGAATCCCCAGTTGATTTGCTTATATGGTTCATATCCAGGATGCTCCATGGAGAAGCATCTCAATTCCCAGCCCTAACGCTGCACAGAAGACATGAGATGCTATAGTCAAACTTAAAAAACTACAGCCATGCTTGTTAGTAACACATTAATAATTATAATAATTATAATAATGATAATTATCATTATTATTGTTATTATTAAACCCCCTCACACAAAATTTAACACAGTTACAAGGACATCAGAAATCTTGAAATGAAGCAAACCGTTTTAAAGGAAGATGTTAAGTGTTCCTGCAGAATTTTCAGAGGTTATTTCCAGTAAAAGCCTTTGTGTGCTAAAAGAAAAAAAAGAAAAAAGAAAAAAAAAAGGGATACATACCAGTGAAGCACTAAAGTCTTCCTTTAAAAAGGCTTCAAGTTTGCCATCTACTGAAAAACCAAAGCATTTTCTTTATACCTTTTAAAGGATGTGTTGAGAAGCACCAAGTGCTACCTGAGCATTGACAGGTATCACAAATCCTTTCACAGTAACAGAACCCCCATGAACATCATCATCCCCTTCCAACACCCCCGGAGCTGCTGCACGGCCCAAACCATTCCAGCCGGCACCGAGCCCGGCACGGCAGAGGCAGGACTTCACCCAGAGGGTCACTGCCCCAGGGCTTCCCACGGCACCATCTCCCAGGCCTGCCCAGCCCGGAGAATTCAGCAAGGGGGAGCAGCCCTGGAGCATCCACACCGGCCACACACGGTCAGGCAGGGAGGAACTGCCAAGCGAGATGCAGGCGAACTGTGAGGTAGAAAAAGGCCAGAGCAAACCCATCCAGGGAGTTTCTGTAAAAAGAAGAGAGGGCAACAAGCTCCAGCAGCAGGATAATGATCCTGTCAGGCTGAAGTTACCAGGTAAGTATCTATCAAATCCAAGGGAAATGCTTTGGGCTGTATTTTCAGCTAATGTAAAATCCACAGGAGCCCAAATTCTAAAAGGTTTTCAGGGAGTCGGGTGATCAATAAATCATTACAGCCTCCACAGCAGTTAAATTAAAAAATGGCTTTTTTTGTCCTGTGGCATTAACAAATTCTCAGAGAGAAATGTGAGAAGAGAAACATTTGTGGGAGTTGTTTTACATTTTTGCTGTCTCCATCAAAAGCTTTCTTCTCCCATTTCACAGCAGCCCCCCGCCCGGCAATGATCTGTTGGGATACATCCGAAGTGTGCCCTGAATTCTCAGCTTTGCCAACACGTCGATGTCCAGAGTTCACACTCACGTCCACTCACGTGGGTGACATCGACTGAACTGACCAGGGACAAGCTAGGGTGTTACAGAGTCACACAACTGTCAGGGTTGGAGGGACCTCTGGAGATCACCCAGCCCAAGCCCCTGCCCAAGCAGGGTCACCTGGAGCAGTGACACAGGAACACATCCAGGTGGCTTTGGAATGTCTCCAGTGAGGGAGACTCCACACCCTCCCTAGGCAGCTGTTCCAGAGCTCTGCCACCCTCAATGTAAGGAAATTCTTCCTTGTGTTGAGGTGGAACCTCTTGTGTTACCCGCTTCCATGGTGTCTTTTTAAATTATCAATTTAATGTTAGTACCACAACTTCCCAGCGATTTGCCACTGTTTTGCACTTCTCTATGCATATCTTCAGGAGCAAACTTGGGGAACCAGAGGTTTCCAGCAGCTCTCCATGACACCCACCTCACGTTCCTTTGGGGACAGCCCTTGCTCTGGCAGAGCAAAGCAGGGGGCACGTGGCAGGCACAGGGGTCACAGCAGCTCCCCGGCAGCTGCACCGGCCCCTCTCGGCCTGGAATGTGCAGGACACCCGTCCCTGGAGCAGGCACTCACCCGAGGAGAGGCAGCTGCCACTCCCAGAGCCCTCACAGGCACGAAGGTGATGCCAGGAGCATTCCCAGCTCGTCTCCAGCCGCTGCAGCCGGTCCGTGGGCGCTACAGGAGGTGCAAAGGCAGCAGCAAACCTGGCTCAGCTCAAGGACACCCCAGCTTTATTTCCCTGTCTTCATCATTGCGAGTCTCCTCCAACAACAACTTCGTTATATTGTATTTTAATAAATTCAACACAAGAGGCCTCCACTAGCCCGTTCTTCAATTAAGTCCACATTTTATTTATGGTTTGCTGTTGGTACTTCAATCAGATTTATATATACATAATCTAAAACCTACATCAAAACCATGTTGACTGCTCTGAAGACCGAGAGAAGTGACACGATCGAAGTTTTCTTCCACAGCTCTATGGTAAGTCTACATTCCCACAGCAGGTTTTTGGTTCAGGTTGCAGAAGTGTTCAGAAAGCCAATGCCAGGTCTGTCTCAGACTCGGAGTGGGAGGGTTACAGTTCTCTTTCAGCATTCCAGTCTTACACACAACCACAGTAGCAATCAGTAACATTTCTTTATTCTAGATACACACCTGGGTTGATCTGCAGAATCCTGGCTTTTCACATTCCCACATCTCTCCCTTTCTAAACCCTCACCGACACAGCTGGAAAACCGAGTCCCTCCCTGCGGTTAATGAACGTTAATTGTGAGAGGATTGGATGCTGCTTCTCACGGGAGGCAGCACAAGAGGCTGAGGAGAAAGTGTTGGTGAGTCCTCGTGGTGCCACCTGAAAAACGCCAGTTCCTTCACTTGGGTGCAAACACAGGTACCTCAAACGATTCCGTTTATCCCCAGGGAGGCAGGGACTGCCCGTGCCTGCCCAGCAAACAGCCCCACCGGGTATTTGTGCACCTTGGCCTGGCCCAGGGCAGCTCTCACACGGCCGGAGCCGCCCCCCAGCAATGAACGACAAGAGGTAGAAAGTTTTCACAGAAGCAGCTTGCGAAGGCCCTCGCTCAGCCCACTGCCTGTCTTTATTTGCTCAGAGGATTAAGCTTGGTACAGATCTCAAAGAATAGAAAATGCTTTACATGCTACTTGATCTGAAGTTGCTGCTCGGAACAGCTCCTGGTGCTCGGGGAGGTCTGTGCTTCGGGACAGCTCACACCGGGAAGGCTCACAAGCTGCTGCCAGAGGGGTGTGTGGGGCCAGGCAAAGCACATTTCCAGTTCCCCGGGGATTTCACACAGCACGGCCTCTCCCTTCAGCACAATATTCCCATTTCTGCTATTTCACCTGTCCTTTGTCACGCACGGGGCAGGCAGAAAGAATTGGTGAGTATCAGTAAGTCCTGAAGAACTAATTTCACATTTCTAAGCTTTGGAATTTGCTTCCAGAAGACCTTCTGAGGACTTTAAAGCACCTACCAGATATTTAAATACAATCAAGTATATTAAGTGTCCAAGTTTTCCATCAGTCTTCTTTTCCAGAGTAGAGTCCAGCAAAACCTGCTGTTTTTATTCACCTGTAGAAACTAATGGTTCAAGATAGAAAACGAAGGGAAAAAACCCCCAAACAACAACCAGCCAAAGAAACCCAACAAGCTACAATAAGCTATTAGAATTCCAGAGTGCCACGAAGTAGCACGAAGCTTTCCTATCCCACATAAATGATGAGATTTAAGAGATGACAAAGCCCACCTGGTCAAGGCTGTGGCTGCTGCTACTGCACTGTGGAAGGCTCTAGGCTGCCTGGCAAACGTGGGGTTTTGTTGGGGTTTTTCCTGCAGCAGCAAACAGCAGGACAGCAGGATTGGTTAAAAACAGGAGGTAAACAACCACCATGGCAAGTGAAGGGATTTGATTCCAAGAAAATACAAAAATATTAAATATAAAAATGATCCTTGCAATCCAGAGTGAAAAACTCTGTAAGAAAGAATCATGAGAAATGATGGACAGGAATTTAGGAGTGAGGGACAAGAACTGAGCAGCATTTCAATAAATAAAGCTACGAAAAAGGCCAATACCTTTAAAAGCTGCACCTACAGAGGTATCACTACAGCAAAGGAACAGAACTGCTCACTTAATGGCTCAGGTGAAACCACACTTGGAAAGCATTCATCCAGCCCTGGGCATTGTGTGAAAACAGGAACAGCACATCACCACAACAGAAACGTGGATCAGGGGAAAAACACATTTAAAGACTCTGCTCTGGTGAGCACTGAAGGGGATGTCGCCGCAAACGCACCAGGGAGCTGCAGGCTGTGCAGCTCACACCACTTTGGGAAAACACACCAACTCACTGGAACAGCAGTGGCAAATTAAGAATGAAAATTATCAGACATTTTAAATACCACAGAAATAGAGAAGGGAATGATCTCATTTTCCTGCACTGGATGTTTTTCTACGGTCAGATTGTGGATGAAGTCATAGAACCTTTTTCCTCGTTTTCATTACTCAAGGTTATCTCATGGTTAAAAACTAGAAGACATTTTTTGCACATTATTTTGACCACTGAACAATGACCCTGTCATTTCAGAATTGTGCTGATGTGATTTAAGGCTATATTAAATTCTTCCAAGGAAACAACCTGTAGGTCAGTTTTATTATCAAAAAGTGGCTTCAAAGAGTTCTAAAGCTAAAAAATAGAGTTGGGTATTTAAAAATCTGATGAAAAGTTAGCCCTTATTCAGGAGTGTTTTTCTCTTTCAGAAACTGGTTCCCCTGTGCTTGTTTTGATCTGTCTGCAAACAAGAGCTCTGTCTTCTGTGCCACCCGCTGACTGAGCTGGCTTGACCCCCACAACACGTCACCAACTTCACTCTTGCAGTGCTGAAATCAACTGACCTCACACAAATGCTGCACAAATCCATGGATCCACCACAACTTGCATTAGAAAATCAGAGTGCAGGATGAGGATGTCTGAATTTAATGACTGGAATCTGTCAAAACACTTCCAGGGACAGCCCACCCTAACAGACACCACAGGGGTGAGCACTTGCTCTTGTGAAAAAAGGACACACGAATGGCTACTGGACACTTAAAAACAGCCCAGGGGAGACTTTCATACCTTGGAAATAAAAGGAATTTTATGGTACCTTAGGAAGTTCCACAGTGTGAAAAGTGAGAGTGCTCAGGCTGGGCTAAAGCACTTCCTCCAGCCTGGAACGGAGGACAAGTCTCAGCCACACGGCTGGGCTGACACAGCAATCCCCAAAAGACCACTGAAGGCAGGGACAGGGACACCCTGGAATGGCACAGAGGGCACACACGGACTGCTCTGACCCCAGCTGCCAGCCAGGAGAAAATGCACGGAGCTCTAAAGAGCGGTTTGGTGTCGTCCTCCTCCCGAGAGCACCTGCAAGGGGAGCAGGAATCCTGCAGGAGGAAGCAGCTGGGACCCTTTCACTTTGCTTTCTGCACCACTGTGCAGCACATGGTTTGTACAAGACACTTCCTGCTGCTCCCAGGACGCCTCTTTTGTCTGGCTCTAGGCAAGGCAGGTGCAGACTTTATTCCCAAGACCTCATGGCTGTGAGAAAGTGGTATCATGAACACAATGGAGAGCATGGCAAGTAAGAAGACAGGGAGCCAAAATTACTGTTCTGATTATGCTGTGCTGGAGCAGAGACACAAATGGGAAACTCCCACACCTGTCCTAAGAAATGTGAGGTTGGCATCACCATCTCACCCTCCCAAACATTAAGGTGTGTCCTTCATCATAGGGGGGGAAGAACTTGCTTTCAATGTGGATTTGAAAGTGTGGGCTAACAAGGTTTAAATAAGATATTTAAATGCTTAACTGGTTACTCTGCAGATTTCCTAACATGCCCCTTCTTCCTCTAATTTATACAGTCAGCCTTTAGCTTTCACTTTTAGTTAAATCCATTGCACTGAAAGCTTCCCTGCAATGCCCAGTAACTGGAACTCATGCCAACAAAAACATGGAGCCACTTTGCCCTGACACAGTTTATCAGCCTATTCATTTCTGGCAAAAGACTTAAGAGGTAGACAAAATTTATTGAAACCAAAAATGAAGTAAATTGCTACAGCAGCCAATTTTTGCCCATTTTAGCTTTGGCAGAATGGCTAATCTCATTCTCTCCTGGATCTCAGGAAATATACAGGAAGTTTTGGAACCATAAGTGCTTTTTCATGATACATATGCTAAAACACACAAGCTAGGCACAACAGAGTGGCTGAGAAGGCATAATAGCAAATATGATAACACAAATCTCTCATGTTGTCTAAAGTTTCACTCAGGAAAAAAAAATGTCAATGGGGAATTTCATTTCTTTCTAGCTCGATTTCAGCAAGATACACAAGCTTGAAAAACAGAGAACTCAAATTTTCAGAGCTGGTAGTCAGCAGGGAAAATAATGTGAAAAATTCCAAGTCAAGCAGAGTCCTGTTCTGCTTGTCCATCCCCACAAGATGGGGTCCTGCAGGACAAACAAGCTTCTACCGAACCCTGAGCCATCTCCTTCTTGTCAAAGGGGGAACACCAGTGTAGGTGACCAACTCTGTGACCAAAACACAGTACATTTACTGATACACAAACAGTGACTGAATTCTTTTTATATATGGCTGTACTATTTTTAACACTGACAGTAGCAAGTGTTAAAAGCTTATTTTAGTCACTACACAACCACAATCCAAATGTACAGGAGGGAGAAATTCCGCTCAGTAAGGTTATGGATTTCCCCCTAGGTCAAACTACACACTAACCCCGACTCAACATCACCTACGGATTTTCAGTTTCTATGTATTCCACGTCACATCGCCAGGAACACGAAGAATTGCTTTACTATTTATTGGCTTGCTTTATGGAAGACCAGAGATTCCCTAGAAACTGTTCTAAACAGAAAACAGGACTGAAATCAGTGATGGGGGAATTAAATCTTTAGGCACTTTGAGGGCTACTGCTTTAAAGTGTGCCATCACCAACGAGGTATCACCAGGTGCATCGCCTGGAAGTCACCTGCCAAAATGCTGCGACACAAACGTGCATATCAAACTTTTTGCTTGTACAATATTTCTTAAGAAGTACAATTCAAAATGGTTTTGCCCAGAGTGAAGAAAACATTGCACCTTACACTGGAGCTACCTGTTTAAAAAGCAACAGCTGCAGCAAACCATATGGGTTCATCCTTCTTCATGTCACAAAGATGCACAATATCCTCAGTTTGCTGCCTGGAAAACAACTGCCACCGCAGCCATTCCTGATTCCAGGGCAGGGAGGGGTATGGCTGGAGAAAGCCACAGCCTTAAAGTGTCACAGGTTTGACATGTCTCTACAATCATTGCACTATTAAAAGCAAACACATTTGGCAAGGCTGAACTAGCACATTATATATTTTACCTATATAGTACAAAATACGTAATAATTGCCTCTGAGATAGCTTGTTTAACAATTACTGGTCCAAATAAATATTTCAACTTGAGAACTCAGGGTAGAATTTTTTTAGTTAAAACCGCCAATGAGCATCCCCAAACATAAATGGGAACACGGTATCCAAATTTACTAAATCCAGGTAAAATGGTTTTACTAAAAAACTATGAAAAAAATCTGAATTAACTTGAGCACTAGGAAAAACATGGAAGCATAAAAGTGATCATCGCTACACAGCATATTCAAAAATCTTCTGTGTCCCTCCCTTGTTACACTAAATGCCTAAGAATGCACTTGGACTGAATTTTCCATTGTTCATTTTCAAAACTACAGACCTTTAATTTGATAAGCAGCTTTGTTTCTATCAACTCATTTGTAAAAAACACCATCAAGCTTGTGCTCTTAAATATATATATGTATATATAAAAACATACAAAAAGTACAAGATAAATCACATTAAGAAACTTTTACAGTGTAATTGTCCTGATTATTTTATTCTTAAGGGCCAATTTTTTTTTTTGTGCACAGAATCTCAATGTGACTGTTGTTCCAGAATTCAGCATAGTGCCACCGCACAGAATTCACCTTTCTGTGCAGTCCATTAAAAAACAAAACCCCAAAAAACAACACACACCACAGGACAAAACATTCTTCTTAAATCAAATTCTATTTGTGAATTCAGCAAAATAATTTCTATAAAATAAAACAGCAAAATATTTAAATAGTATAGGGTGGGCTGTATCTGTTTTGCAGGGGTATTTGGTTTTTAGACAGGTTCCAAAAAAATTACACACATTCAAGTTACCAATTTTCATTTAAATACAGTATTTACTGATGCGTTTCTTTAAGTCTTTAAACAAATGTTTATTCTGGAATAGAGATACCTCAGAATTGTATTCGACTAACCAGTAGTTTCTTTTATATTTAAACCCTGCTTCTAATGTTAAGATCTTCTGTATAATGGATAAAGAGCTAAGACAATTCTCGCTTTCAAGTAGAACTGTGAACGAGCAGAAAACCAGCAAGTTAACTTGGTGCAGTGGCACTCACAAGTACTCTGTGATTTTGTTGACTTCCACTTCACTGGGATGCAGTAGAAGGAAAGTGTTAGAAGTTTATCTAATAAGCTCTACCAAAGAAACAAAACAAGCACACCAAATACAGTCTATTATGCTCCAGGCATCCTGGCATAGCAAATTTTTGCATATTTGTTTTAAATCTTTTAAATTCCTATTACTGAAAACTAAGTGTTCTTTATCCCACCCAGAGAGAGAACTGTCAAACATCAGATGTGAGGAACATATGTGAAACTGAAAACCACTTGTTTGTCACATTTTCCCTCCCCATTTTATAGTCTAGGTGTAAGAAGAAAAAGTTCTGAGCAATACAGTTGTCACATTGGGACAACTGCTGTCACGTTTGTTTTTTTTTTTTTCCCCTCATTGGCTACACTAACTTGGTGTGAAGCCATGCTAAATGTTACAGCATAACTATAGCTTCAAAGTGATTAACCTAATACCAGAATGAAAAAGGCAATGAAAAAAGATCTAGAAACAATGTTACATCACCAATTTTCCACATCAACCGAATAATTAAAAGGTTACCAGCCATTACGTTGCTCATAGTAAAATCGACTCCAGTGGCAAAGAATTAACATGAAACTATTTTTGTGGTTGACATGGATAGGCTTTTTCGTAAAGGAGTTGATCCAACTGCCATGAGGCAGGCAACACTGGTTGCAGAGCGCAGCAGATATATCAAGAAATTATTTTTTTGTTTTTGTAGATCTGTGAGTCTCATCAAGACAAAAAAAAATGTTTCTTGCTCAAGAATTAACAGTCAAACATTAATATACTATATACACCTTTGCCATTTACACATTAGCATCAGGCCATTTATTACAAAACACTATACACTTTCCACTGCAGGCGGGTTATATATTGACAGCAATTTTCTGCAGATAAGACAGTGAATAGACTCTCCACTCCATGTTGATTAGGAATAGTTTTTCTAGTTTTAAATATTAGCCAGACACAGAGAAAGGTTGGACTGTAAGGCCTGGGTGCACAGTCTTGATGGAGCAAGTTAATTGATTATGTGCATTTCACTAATCTTTTGTCTGAGGCGGGGAAACTTCTTCACTGCCTTCGTAGTTTTCTTGTGCTCGTTGGCCAGTTCGCTGAGGGTTGTTCATATGATGTGCTGCCGGGCCCGTATATGGCTGTCCATGCACGTGGTTATTCTGCAACAAAGCACACACATTTCAAAGGATTTAAACCTGCGGGCTGTCTCCTGTCTCCCTGCCTTCCCCCTTTCCACTCAGACCACTGGAAAGTATCCTCAGGCACACCAGCTTCTCGTGTACCGACATCCCTACGAACACACATCCCAGCCGCTTCATTCCTCTGATTCACACCTCGCACTTACCTTGCCGATTTACACACAAGGGAAACAAACTTTCAACTTGCCAAGATAAAAGGATCGGTTGAAACAGTAATCTCAGCTTTTGAATCACAAACAGTTACATGCAAAGCAAAAGCAGCAAGAAACGGAAAAAGGAGACCAAGAGAGGTTGACTATGTGCTGCCACGCTAAACTGTGCATGTATTTCATTAACAGATTCAACCAGCTTCATTTTTTCCCCTAAAACATTGGAAAAAGCAAACCTGTGTTTATGCAGCATACTTTAATTTTTACGGGGGAAACCTCAGTGTTACAGAACTGAACAAAATCTAGACCAGCAGTTTTCTGCAAATGCTCTGCCCCAATTTGAAAAGTCACACACAGATCTGGCAAACGAAAACACCTCATTTATCTACTGTTTTGCAGAGTTTGTGGAGAAACCAAGAGTATGAGGATTGTGTGTGTGTTAGTGAGAAATGCCATCTCTTGCAAGAAAGTGAACACATGACAAGGGCAATGGTGAGGTTACAGAATGTGTCTGAACTCGGGAGCTCAGGAAGGAGTGGGAAAATCTGCATGACTTACCAACTGCTCTGCTGAGAACATCAAGTAAGGAAAGCAAGATGGAGGGGAA
Organism: Pomatostomus ruficeps; assembly: GCA_013400735.1. Taxonomy (NCBI): domain Eukaryota; kingdom Metazoa; phylum Chordata; class Aves; order Passeriformes; family Timaliidae; genus Pomatostomus; species Pomatostomus ruficeps. Next base: position 16,112 of record VYZT01036022.1, on the reverse strand, counting down.
AACGGATTTGGGTGGGAAAGGAAATTTAATTAGCAGATTTGGAATATACAAAATGAATCGGAACAAAAAATGGCAACTAAGTGAGGGATTTAATAATTTAGTCAATTCAGTAAGAAGACCCTGGTTATGATTTCTTCCAGATCTGGCTTTCCACTGGAAAGTATTAACAAAGTAGCCATTGGACATAAAAACAGATCTGGATTTTATATGTCCTTAAAATTCAGAGATCAGTGTTCATAGCACAAGTTACATGGCAATGAAGCCATCTGCTTTTTTTCCAAAAGCCTTCCAGTCACCCAAATTTAGGTCTTGAGACTTGATTTTATACTTGAAAACAAGAAAGCATCTCACAAAATACTATGAATGTCAATAAATACAACAGAATTCAAATCAGTATGCACGAGGCTGTGATGGCATCAATCTTCCTGCTCTCTGTGGATGATTAATCCCTGATCTGATAAAATCCTCACCTGCAGCTCTGATGGTGAAACTGCTCCTGGCGAAATGGAGGTGTACCTTTATCTTTATTCCTCTAAATACGGTATTTGACAATAACATCCATCTGGCTAAATGCCTATAATTTATGTCACCATAAATGCTAAAAAAAGCAAACCTGAAACTCTGAAAAAATAGTTCAGCTCGGAGTTTTTACCTGTTGATACTGGGAACCAGGTGAATGGGGATACAGTGGGGCATCTTCAGGTGGTGAAGACTCATGTTCATCTGGGGCATCAGGATCATCTGGTTCCTAAAGTTTGGAAAAGCCCATTAAATGTATTTAGGTAAAACATTTTACAATTATTCTAGCCAGAACCAATCCTATGTGCAAGTCATTGTTTCAGACATGCTGAAGTCATGTTTTAGACATTTGGAGAAAAAATCCACCCCACCCTGTCACCTACTGCTTGTATTGTACTAAATAAAATTTTTTTCTATCAACATATTACTGGAAACATAAGACTCATTCATAACCTACTTTAAATAGTAAATTTCAATTCTATACTGCTAATTCTTTAAGTGACAGATGTCTACAGAAACAGTAATAAAAACTGAAAAATAAAAATATAAATTCATATGTATAAAATACTTATGAAATGTGTTACCTCTTCAATGAGTGGAGACTGTTGCTAAGGTTAATTATTTACAGAAGCACTTTACTCAATTTTTTTATTGGAAGTCAATCTAATTCTTTACCTCCTCTGGGCAGAGTTCACAAGCCTTTGCAAGAGTCATTCTAGCACTGTGTGACCTCTCTAGGAAGTAGCCATTTGATGTTTCATTGCTCTGTATTGGTGGAGACCAGTTATTGTAGGTGTATTGGGGATTGCCAGTGTATGGTCTACGCTCCAGCTCGTCTCCAAGCCATTCCACTGCCCAGGTCCATTTCCTCTTCAAATCTCCATTGCTCTGCAGATGGAAAATGAACAATTCACAATTATTTCACCTATTCTTGAAAACAGAAGTATTTTTTCCTTTCCTATACATCAGCTGTCAGAGAAGAGATCACCAACCTATCTGCTGCTGTAAAAGAGTCCCAAATATCCATTTTTCCCCAAAGAAAACTTCAAATTTGAAATGAAGTCTGCAGATTTGCAGCTGCATCACAGCTGCAAATTAGTGTGAATTTAACCAAACTGCTTTCAATCCCATAAAATGGCCTTCTGATACAGGAGGATCAAATGAGTTATACCTGGAAGCTGTAACTTAATCAAGGTGTTAAAAACCATGGTGGGGTTTGGCTTTGGTATCTTTTAAACATAGAACTGGGAAAAAAGCAGCAAGAAATAGAGTAAGAGGTATCACCTGAAGGATCTGGTAAGCTACAGGGCAGTTGCTGAAGAGAGCTACCATGCACTTTATACACTGGTAAGCTCTTTTCTGGTAATGATTCTTCGAGCGCTGAATGGTGTCAAAGAGTCCATCCCTGTCATCCGGGATTCCTTTAAGTGCATTGTGAATCCTAGAAAAAAACAAACCAAAATATCAACAGAACTTCAAGTGTTAAAGAGTTTTAGCATTTGAATTAGGGCTCTATATACAATATAATTATAAAAGGGACAGTTGATGTTCTGACTTCTGGTGTCAGTCAAGAGGTTTTTTTAAAATCAGAAAATTAACCTGATGTGCCATATTTGTAACTTAGTTTAAATATTATCAAACATGCTAAAAATATAACTAAGATGAATAAAAAAATGCAAGTATGATTAATTCTAAACACAGTAATCAACTTCAACAGTTGAATTTTTATTACTAAAGTATTTACTGCATTTACAAATCAGCTCTGTTAACCCAGTAGGTCCTTACAGAATTGAAGCAGTTAAATCCACCACAGAATGGTCACTTACACACAGTTATGCTTCTCAAAGACACCCTTTGACATGCAGCTCCCCTGAAGGGGAATGAATGGCATATTTGTGCATGGGGATAAGGGATTTGGGCATTTCCTGGAACTAAGCCCAGTTTCTGTGCCTTCTGCTCTCGAACAGGGCAAAGGAATTAATGGCTACCCTGAAACTGTGCAAAAACCAAGAACTGACATACTTCTGGCTTTGAAAAAAGGTCAGAGGGGGCACAGATCCTACACTGGTGTCTCAAAGAGCTACGCTCATGGTAGGAAAAGCAACTGCCCGCGCTCCTCACAGCCCTGGCAGCCGTCAGCCCAGGCTCCATCTGTAAAGCAGTGATGAGCTTTACTTCAGTTAATTTAATTTAATGGCACCTGTAACATTATTATTCCAAACCTGGCACTTGAATTTGTCCAATCAAGGGAAATTTAAGAGAGTGGGTCTGGTGCCAGCAACAGTGATTTTGCAGTACCAGAAGACAAATAGCCCCAAGGGATGCACACTGCCCAAGGTCAGCTCAGACTCGTTTCCAAGGAGTTACAAGACACTATTTACCACGGACAATGTCACTGTTTGGTGGTGGTTTGTTGGGATTTGGGGTGTTTTTTTGAAAGAGAAGACAAAGATCATTAAAACTCTCTGATTATCACAGCAAAACCAAGAGCAGGGCAGAGACAAGTACTTGAAGCTATGGCCAGAAGTGGCAGCAGGAAGTTAGTGTATGACAGGAGCTGGCCATTCAATACCTCTGCAGGAGCCCAACACAACTCCATGGAGTAGTGCTGCTCCTGACACTGCAATGGAACACGGAGTGATGGACCTCTCCAGGGAACCACAGCACAACACTGCACCTCCTTCCTACCCTGTTATTCCAAATATGGCATTATCCCCAACAACCACTTCCACAATTTCTCACCTGCAGTTCAACCCTAAAAATCCATTATTTCACTTCATATCTACTAAAGTGTGCCCATCCCCCAGCACTCTGTGCACTTATCTTATGGAATTACTTGATTATCAAGAAGAAAATATAGGCTAAGTGCATCATATATGCATAGCAATTCCCATAAGAAAATTATGAAATCCCTAGAACTCAATCGCCGTGTTTTGGAGTGTGGTGAAGCCAGACCACCACGCCCTCTAAGTCCCTCCTAAAGTAAGGCCAGGCAATGGCAGCATCCTGAAAGAGCAGTCTGCTTCCACAGCTGAGGACAGGAGTGCACTCCCACTCCCAACAAGTGTGCTCTCACTCAAAGTATTTGAAATGCCCTATGAGACACAGACATAAATGACTCAGTAAATCCCACACTACCTATAACTGTTTGTTATGGAACACTGACTCTGAAACGGGGACAGGTAGCAAATTGGTGACATTTGTGTTATCTCACCTGCTACTTTTATATTAAACTTCTGAAAAATTGACTATTCTCACAAATAGTATTTGCAATAATTACAATTTTTAATCTCAACTTTCAAAAGCTTTATGCTGTAGACATACAAAAATTAGGTTTTAAGCTGATTAATATGTAATACGCTGAAGTTACAATTCTCTTGAAATGTGATCATATAGAGAATACCTATATGTGAAATATTCTTTTCTCCCACATTCACACTTTATGCATGTCTTGCTACCACTCCTACAACTGACGTGCTCCTCAGCAAGCCCAGGCTGTGGCTGACCCACCTGAAGGGGATGTTTCTAAGAGTCCAACTCAGCACCTCACAGGGAAGACCACTGAGTTTAACCTGAACAGCACATTCTCTTGTATGTGAGAAATCCTGGCTTTATAGCAGATTTCTCAGTAGTAAGGAAGGTGAAAAATTGTACTTATCTCAAAATTTCAGATAAAACCACGAAAAACTACTTTATTTGTGAATTTTGATTTAGTACCTATTTAAAACAAACCATTGAAAGGATTAGCAACCAAACTACTGGAGAAACACTCTGTACAGAACAATACAGAATTATAAGAAGACAGGTAAATACTGACCTGTGAGTTTGCCAAGAGTCCTCAATTAACAGGATTTGCAGAAGCAGATCCAAATAAGGTCGAAGCTCGTACGTATATGAATATGCAACCTGAAAAGTGAAAATACAGAGATTATAAGGAAGAATTCCTTGAGGCATGCAGCTCACACAGTGAAATACAACAACATAATTCATTTGAAGTTTACTGTAATTTAATGGATATTTCAAGATACAATACTTCTTTTCTAGTAAGTGTTGATTGTGTTGGGAATTTTGAGGGTTGCAATTTTGTTTGATTTGCTTTGTTCTTAAATATAGCAGGTTATGTAAAGGACAAAATGTTTCTTTACGACTTTCTGACACAACTGATCTGAAGCCCCAAGCATGACATACTGAAGAAAGCACCTTAAAAAATACCTGTAGAAAAGCAAAATTTTAAAATGGTATTTTTCATTGATATTGCTATTTTTAGGCAACGTGTTCAAAGGTTGTCTTCAAAGGTTATCCTAAAATGCAAAATACATGGCTAGCAAAATACCAGTAAAGTGATTTTCATTAGGATTCTTTCAAGTGTCAAACAAAGGGACATAGAAAAATGTGAAGCTACATGACAAAAAATATAAAGATGGGCTAACAAAAGTAAAAAAATTTATTTGGAGTGGAAAACTGTAACTGACCTTACAGAGATTACAAAGGAAATATAAGGCAATACCAAAGATTTTTTGCTGAGTCTGAAGCCAAATACGTTCTGCAGACTTGTAAAAAGAACCTCACAAACATACTTAAAATAAATACAAGGGAGATCTTAGGAAATTATTTCAACTTCCCATGTCATCTACAAATCTCTTCTATGGATAATGACAGAAAGGTAATTGCTCAGATGCTCTTGGAACACACAAAGACCACCTCGGTCTCTTTCCACCCTTAACACATCATTCCTGACTTGTGAAAGGTTGAGTGCTTCCCTAAACCTATAAAGCACTTCCCACAGTACTCCAACGTGATGTACAGACCTAAGACTGTGAACACTGGCAGAGGATGCCATCATGGGGAAAGTTTATCAAGCACCTGTTCAGTATTTAATACAACATTCTCACATATACATGCAGAATTATACACATCCTTATTCCATCTTTCTCCCGGCTTTTTACTTTTACCTGCCAAAGTAGTTCACTGAGGACTGTGGAAGAGAACTGAGGATTCTCCCAACAGCAGAAACGAAGCAACTTGATGGTCTCTTCAGAGTTGCTGCAATCTTCAATAATTTTCTTTACATAACTAGTTCTCACAAACAGAATGTCTGCTACGTTCTGCTGAAGTGCCATTATAGGTTGGGATAAATTAGGATCACCGTAAGGGTTGGCAAGTGGGGGATTACCTGGAACAAACCATTATTACAGATTAAAAGGTGCTGAAGTACTCTCAGTGTAGACACTCCAAAATACAAATTGGTGTAACTCACCAAAAAACACAGATGGAGAAAAAACACAAACCCTCCCTTAACAGTTGCCTTTCTTAAAAAAAAAAAGGTATGAAATAACTAATTTTTATGTTTGTGAAGTTTGACATTTGCTACCTGAGAGAGCTACTTCTCCTTCTCTGACAAGATTATGCAGAGATAATCAAAGCAGAACAGCTGGAGTCACGTTCATATGCAAGAGGAGAAATCACTGAGATTCCTCAGTGAAATGCTCTTATCTCCTGAATTCATCTGCTTCACTGCCTGTGTAACACAGCCCAAATCATATTTTAAGGACACAATGTCTGTCGACTTCACAAGACAATGCAAAAGTGTTCAGAGGAATATCTATGTCACAACAGTCCCATCTGAATCTCTGGAGTATAGAGGATAAATATACTTTTGTAATTAATGAATCTTATTTAGTCAGCTTCATCTTGTGTAGTGAAACAATGTTGATTTGCTCCTGATGTTTCTACATTTAGCAGTGTTTTGAGTTACTGTTTGAAGATGCCCAGAAGTCCAAGGGAGAACTCTTCTAGTTTAATAAGCTGAAGCAAAAAGTAACTTTATTATACAGATAGCAATCATAATTAGTAGTCAGAGTAAAGTTCATACAAATTATCTTTTTTAGTACAATATTATGAATACAGTGAATATACAACTACTTTTCACAGGCAGAATATCTTCTCAGGTTAAGCTTCAAGTGATGCACTGGAAAAAAACCCAACCAAAATTGCCAAATGATTCTGAAGCTTATTACAGCACAGTAAAATTTTCAGTTCATTAATCTCACTATAGCATAATCTAGCCTATTGACTTCATAGCCTGACACATCAAGCTGTAATGAGTTTGCCATTAAACAGCTTCTCTACAGATTTCTAATTAGGTTTTCTAAAATATGCTTAGCAGAACGTGTACAGATACAGGCTATAAAGTCCACATGGCCCAATATTCTGTCACCATTTCTCAAAAATAACTGCACTTAACTCAACTACCGGAAATGTTAATGATTTATACTGTGGTTAATCAATTTCTAGCTGATTCTTTATCTTTTATAAATTGAAGCGCTGGCTTCTGCTTGCTGTCTTCAGTGTGAACAAGCACCAAATCATATTCGAGAGCCACCCAAAACAAAGCTACGTCTCTTCAGGAATAAGCACTATTAGTTATCCCAAAACCTGCTCTGGTGAGTTTCTTGTACAGATTATTTCTTTAGTCTATTTTTTTATCGCCTACTCAGGATAAAAACATCTTTGTGCTACTCCTGATTTACAATGGGCTCAAACTCTTCTAAATGCATTACTATTTTGTAATGAACAACCTCCTACCTTACTACTTCTTTCCCTGTATTTTAAAGGAATAAGCCAAGCAGCATAAAATACAGAACAGATTTCTGTCTTGGTCTTTTTAGTGTAACAAATCAGTTTTGCTTATGACAAACCAATTTCTGTCTTTAAATGAAAGGAGATGCTAAACATAAAAGGAAAACATTTTCCCAGCTGATCCACTTTATAAACAATGGCTAAACGTGCACAAAATTACATTTACTGATATGGTCAATGGATTTAAAGCAAATGCAAAATTCACGGTACCATTGATGGAGGACTGCATCCGCGATGAGACGTTGCAGCAGCGGATCAGCTGCGACACCACCGTGTACAGCTTCCCCAGCTCAGCGTACTGGTATTTAATTGGAGGGCCTGGACCCTCATCCAGAGCCACAAGCATGAAGGTTGCAGGAACATTTAGTTTCAGAAGTTGTGTCTTCTCTGCTACACCTTTATGGGGCAGGGAGGGGAAAAAAAATGTTGTTTCTGGCTCTGAAAACACTTTATTTTTAGAATTTTTTAGAAGAAAAATAACAAGAGTTTACATGACCCGCAACTTTTCAGTTCCTGGGTTCTATTAAACCCTCATTTTATACTTTCTGGAGAAAAAATAATCAAATCAATAAAGATGCACAAGAAAACTACATATAGCTGAAAAACCACATTGAAGGAGAGTTGTAATTTACTACAATTTCTTCACAGTGCTCATTAGCACTTAAACAACCCACAAGCAGCATCCGTGTTAATAGCAAAGCCTCAGAGAAATCTTTTGGACAATGAATTAATCCTTTTATTGTGAGGCCCAGGATAGGAGAAGTAACCCCCACAGTGTATTTCGTTATTTTTCTATCATGTCCTAGATACATCAATTATAAAATTAAGACATTTCTAACTGTGCCACACAATGTAATAAATGTAAATTACGTGATAAAATCAATAAGAAAACCTCCAAAACCCCAACCAACCAAAAGATCCAAACTTAGATCTGGTTTCACTGCAAGATTACCTTGCACCTACTACTACACAGGTACTTACCAGGAAATTCACTATGTCCCTTCTTGCATTCTGTTCCTTATTTTGGTTAAAAGTAATGATTTTTCATACATTTCCAAGTTTTTTCTTACTCTGAAATACAACTGGACCATACCTTCCATCTTTTTGATAAGGAGTGTAAGTGCTTTTTTAATGGCATTTTTTCTGATTATTCTAGATAGTTTTGTAGTTGCATCCTCTGTAGAACTGACCTCTCACTTGCTTTGATGTCAACAATTTACTATTTGACTTCTCAAAATGTCAGATAATTTAATCTTTTTCACAGAATGCAGGGATGATGTTACTGTGGTTTTTGCTGAATGAACTCTACATCCATACAGGAGCCTTCAGGTAACAGCAGTAAGACAAGGACAACTGCTTATTGTATTAGTATTTCCAGGTTTATCTCTGCAGGGTAGATTGTGATAACGATCAGACCCACAAATAAAATTGTATTTTCCTATCTGGCCTCTGAGTGCTCTCCTGCTCAGAGGCCAGAACTGCACTGACTGTGAAAAGCTAGTGAAGAAGAAAAGAGAAGTCGGAGCAGAAGAATTGTATCTCTCTTCTCTGCAATGACACAAATTCTACTCTGGGAGTCATGGCAGAAACCTGCCAGACAGAGAATGCTTTGGTAGGCAAAGTCTATGAAAGCAACAGATATTAAGGTGTAATTAAATTAACACAATTGTCTAGATTAATTTTAAAGATAGGAAATTAAATTCCTTTAAAATGGTCTACTCCCTGCATGAGCTGATGAACAGCAATGGTCAAGTATTTTATAAAACTTCACCCCCACCCTCTCTCAGCAGGACATTGTTTTACTGCTCCAAGCTTCTCAAGTTTATCATCCATGGACCACAGGGACACTGAAACCCCAGACTCTGAAGTGGAGGAACACAGATTCCAGGGAGCATTTCTGCGACATATGATGATAACAATCTGCCTAAGGATGGAGAACTGGATTCTGCCGCTGTCACCTCTGTAACTGGATCATTAATAAAGCCCCGGTTTATTACAGTGTCACCAGTAAAAGCAATTTGCTTACCTAGATTGGCATACATCACAAACAGATTGAAATACTGCTGCAAGTGGCGCCCGTGTTCGGATACTTCCCTTCTTAGAAGATTCAGTACCGCCCTCAGTAAGTGATCACTCAAACTCAAGTTATCATAAGCCTACGGAAAGGAAGAAGTTCTAATGTTAGTGGCTGAATGGATTGTATCTTTATTTAGTTTATACTTTTTACTATAATAGAAAATGGAACTGGTTAAAGGTAGGGATTCATACAAGCTCCAAAGCACCAGCAGCTGGTCAGCCCTCTGTGTCTCACACAGAGAAAAAGACACAGACAGGGAGTAAGACTCCCATCACTCAATATGTGTAAGTCCACGAAATTATGCAGCTACAGACACTTTTAACTGGGCTTTTCTTCCAATGAAGACAGGCCTAAATACTCAAGAAACACACATGCAATTCCATTGTTAACTTTGTAGACTAAGACAACCAAGTCACCTCTCCAGGTATGTCTCAAATACCTCATGATACAAAACACTTCCTAAGCCTGTGTGGCTTTAACTTAACACCAATTCTTTTGCTGGACACTGTAGTGAAAACATTCTGAGAAGGTAAGTGGAACCACGTAAGCAAAAAGTGCCTTACTCTAAACATTAAAAACATGACAAAGCAAAGGCTCAAAAAGGTCGATCTTTTTAAATAGAGTCCAAACAAAAACACTGTTATCACAAGTATCACAATAAGATGTGGGCTTTTTTTTGGTCAGTTCTAGGGGTGTAAATCAGGCAATTCACCTTCTACTCCTACACTAAGTTACAATTTTTCACAATTTCACTGTTGCAAGATACACGGGATTAAAACTTAGGGAACTCCTCCAGGTTTTCAGGTTAGTGTGTTTGTTTGTTTGTGGGGGCTTGTTTGTTTAAAGTTCTAAGTAAAAACAAGGGTTCACTTCCCTACACATTACTTCACTAAAAAAGCCACTGCTTTCATTTTGCAGATTTCACACCCAACTGAAAGCTCTCACTTAGCCTTCACAGGTACTTACAAATGAGAGGAAACTGAAACCCTCTGACAGCAACTCTCTCACTAACTGGTTGAGTTACATCCTGTTTTGTAGTGCAAAATGGGCTGTACAGTTTTTCAGCCAATGCTGATGCATCTACTCCAGAACTTACTTCACATTAAATGCTTATAATGAAGAAGTAAGAGTAAGTTTCAAAAGCTTTTCATTAGAAAATTAAATACCTGACTGGAAGGTCCAGGAGAGGCAAAAGGCGATTGACATGGTCCGTCTTGCAATGAAAAATGTGCAATAAATACTATAAGTTTTGCAAATGCACCCCTCACTTCTGCACTGGGGCATTCCAGGAGATACTCAGAGAAGCGGTTTGAAACATTAAAAAGGACGTTGTGTGCAAACCAGAAGCGTACATTCTTGCTGTGACGGAGGAGGATGCAGAGTGCATCATACCTGAAACAGGACATGACACCATTATGACCAAGCGCAGACATTAGTGAATTTTGGCAGACATGTTCTTCTGCAGAGCTTGAAAAAATGTGTGTTAAAGGTGATCCCCAAATGTTTTTGTTCACAAAATTACTCTAATCAGATAATTTGTAGTTCTTATAGTGATACTCTTACGAGCAATCAGAAATGAAAGATAGCCTTCAATTAAAAACCTAACACTTAACTGTAGCATTTTACTTCTATCACCTATAATGAGAGTTAAGAAAGCATTACTGCCCCTAACTACTCCTCAAAGCAGGTCCTATTTTGGCAGCCACCATTCTCCCTACACTGGAACTGGGGGAGAGAGTGAGCAGCACAGAACACAGGTGGATTTCATAAGCTGTGTATACAACACATAGCTAAATATGTAACCTAACAGGAATTTATAGTCTCATTTACAGATCTTAGAAAACCCCACAAAATGGAAAACCAATACCCAAAGAGTAAAATATCTGTTTCAGAGAGGGCCTTGCATTACTCTGTCCTTCCAGCAGGAATATTTGAACTCTTCTTGATCTCTTGAAATAACAGGAGTAACTTAAGCTACTTAACTTCCTTAAGGAGGAAGTTGCTCCTGGGGGTAAGAATTTGTCATGTATTACACAACTACTTACTAGAAGCTGGTAAACTACTGGCCATGAATATTAGAGCTTCTCTCCAATCTGACCAGTAGTAACCCACACTCCTCTTCCCAGCGGAGAAAAACCCAGTTTGAGGACTAAAACGAGTAACATGGGACTGTTTGTCACAGTGTGGCTTTGAATTACAGGCCCTGTAGCAATGTACATAAAGCCCTCTGCCAAGTGTCTCAGAGACTGTATACATGTGTCACAAACAACACAAATATAAGCTGCAACAGTGGCTTGTAAAAGGGCTTTGTTTAAAACTACCCAAACAATGTAAAAACCATTCTGAATTTGTCAGAAAACATAACCTGTTAGTTCTGTGCTAGCGACAGCTTCCATTTTATTCTTTTTAAAAGACAGACAAAAAGACAGATTTAAGCTCTGTTTGAAAATGAAAGTTGAAGCTGTTCAGATCAGCATGATATTTTAAGGCTCAAATTCTTCCCAGTATTTTATGTTCAAACTTTCCCCCCTTTTCATGTGCACCTTCACCATGTATTTGGAGAAAGGAAAAGAAGACAGACCACATACACCTTTTACTGTCACATGTATCTAAATGGGATCTTTTAACAGACATCAAACTTCCAAAATTGTAATTGTTGTTAAAAGACAAAATACCAATCACTAGCAGGGCCACGGACTATTTTCTTTGTATGAAATCCTGTGGTGAAGAGAAATCTAGCAGCAAGCTGAATACTAATCATAGTTATTTCTTCTGCTTCAGGCAACAGATGATCTTGTCCTAAAGAAAAATCAAAATACTCACATGTAGACAAAGTAAAAGCAAATTTTAATAATTTAACAGATTTCAGATTATTGCTTTGTCTGACATGGTGTTCCAACTTTAGAAGAAACTTGATCAAAACAGCCTCTGGTTTCTATAATGTATCATTTGAAAATGTAAGCTTTAATGCAGGTACCTGGAGGCTAACATATATCTGACTTTTACAAATCCAGCATCTCACCTTTGAGAACTGTTTTCAACAAAACAGCCCTCAAACTTGAGTATTTGAACTTGATTTAGTACAGCAACTGAGTAATAGCTGATAGTTTATCAAAGTATTTTTTGCTAAACATTCTGGCAAGTTATCACTGATGAACAACTCAACTGCAGGTGTTTAACTGCAGAGTCCAGAAGGAGAGAGTACTCAAAGCAGGACACACCAAATTTTCACTGGCTAGATAAATCCTTGGCCACACAAACCAAAACTCTTCTTTGCAGGAAATGAATCCATAATTATCCCACTACCATACTAACCTGGAGGAGGATTTAGGTAGACACTATTACAAGTAAGCAACTTCTTTATGAACTGGAAATATTCCAGGCTGTACTGCATCCGATTGTGCATGAACTGCACGTTCTGTTTTCTCACACTCCGCTCGATGGCCGAGGGCATTTTAATCTGGTGGGGTTTAGTGGTGATAGCGATCTCTGAAATATATTTTATTAGTTCATTGTCTTTGTCTATCGTGTCCATGCGTTCATAAAAAAGAATGTAAGCATTCCACCACCTCTTCTGGCGCCTGTAGGACATTCGCTTCATCATGTGATCAAACACCTCGCCCATGTATTCTCCCCCAAAACACTGATTTTTCATTTCTTCATCGTCATCCATTTTACACTCTGTCACATCTCCATCATCAAATTTGTACCACCGATTCTTCTCACCATCTCCACCATTCCTCTGGATAATGTAAGAGTAGTAATGTCCGCCGCTGGCCTGGCCACTGTGCACAAGTACACCCACAAGTCTGTATTTTGTGCTCCCAGAGTGTTCATTTTCCGACTGCTCATTTTGTATTATCTGATTTTCAGGATTCACGTCATCCCCTTCCAATTTTGCTACACCTGCCACTGTGTAAGGCTCCATGTCCAGTTCTCGAGGAAATTCAAAATAATCATTGAATTTGATTGCACATTCCCTTTCCCAGTCATAATCAAATCGTTTCAACTGGATTGCAAGAACTGGAGGCAACTTCTTAATCAACAAGCGTTTCACTGTGTCCACCTAAAAAAGGACATGAACAGTTACCAGCTCTCAAATTTCCATTCTTATACTCCCACCAAATACCAAACTGAGTAATGAAAGGATGACTTTTCTCCCCGAACATGAACGAAGAACTGAACTTAGTACAGCTGAAACGTCACAGTTGTACACAAATTTAACATATAAGGAATCGTTACCTTTTTGTTGCATTTTTCACAATGATATGCATTTGCACCTTCCAATAAATCTCCTTTGACGTACTGTTCCAAAGAATCAAGAAGGTTTTGGTGGTTCCTTATATCTACATTCAGAGTTGTGAAGGATTCCTCACATTCATACCTAGGAATGAACAGGTGAATGTATGAGAAAGGAATGTGTTCAACTTTTTGTGTTTTACCCGTGCTACAGTGTGCAAGCAGTAAAAGAACTGAACTCTTTTTTTACTGCAATTTTTCTACAGTTACATTATGGTACCTGCACACTGTATTTCTATAGCTAGGAATTAGACTGATCACACCTAAAGACAACAGTTCAAAACAGATGCCAATTCAGCAAAAAACCAAACAAAAAGCCTTTTTATTTTCTATCTAAAAAACCCTGAATCACCATCTTCATAAAATCCCTTTGCATGTTTATGACTGGCTTCGACACTGTGTTCTAAATACAATCTAAAAACAAATCTCTAGCAAAGAACCAGCAATGCTTGGGAGACAAACAGTTGATACATCCTGGAAACAACTTTTTGTTTTTAAAGATAAAGAAGTGATGAATAAATTAAAAAGCTGCATCTATTCCAGTGTAACCCTGAAGGGCTTGTTTCCCTGATATGCAATCAAGCATTCAAAGGCTGAATAAATAAATATTTAGAAACACTTCAACCAACAGTAATATTCATTCATCCATTAAATAACTCACAAAATATAGAAAGGCTGTTAATTTGCCATACACAAATCCACAGTTTATTTACCATCAGTTTTCTCCTCCCTAAAGTACAATCAGGGTAACACTTTTATTAGTAAGTACAATTTTGCAAATCCAGTGGAGCACCAAAACCACAGGAAATACTTCAGGACAATACATAGTATCAGGAATGAATGGTAACTCACGTTGTTTCTCCTCTGGACCTACCAGTTAATTACCCATTGCATATAAAGTAAAATCAGTGCTATCCCTTTACCCTGCAGTACTTCAACTCACTTCTAGTCACTCATTTTAACCCATGAAGCCTAAGATGTTCACTTTACAAATTCTTCTTATTCATACATTAGCTCAGCTGAAGTTAAAAGATTAGCTCAATAAAATCCATTTGTATCATCTTTTCCTGTATTTTAATTGCTAACTGAAGGCTAAAGGAAATGGTCAGCTTTTAAAATAAAGAGGATTTGCAATGGTAAGGTACAGAGATCTGTATTGTTTAAGAATCACACATGATCTGAACAGTAAGAAGGCCAACTGATAGTGACACAAATTAAATACAATAATAAAAAAAAGCCACATGCTGAAAAAGAGTAAGTTTATCATTAGGTCATCCTGAATCCATCTCAAAAAGAGAGATAGATGAACAAGTGTGGGGAATTACAACTTTACAATGCCTAGTGCTATTCCTTCATTAACAACCATCACCATGACAGTGAGCTGTGCATTTGCAGCTTGATTTGGCATGGGTGGTTCCTTACATACCTTCTACAAAGCTGCATTTCAATATTCACATTTGAAGTTAACTACAAATACAGCAGAAGCCTTAAGAAAAAGATGAACTTTCCACACCACTGTCCTTAATTACAGGTTACATAGTGAGTGTGAACAGTTTCACTCACTGGAACTGTGGATTCCTACTTGGCCCAGCTCTAAACACACACTATGGAAAACCAAAGACAGCAACAATTGTTGGCCAGGTATTAAAATTGTCTACATTCCATTTGGTGCCTACAATTGTTCTCTCTTTTAGCATGAAAAAGCATAATCTTTTCCTGCTTTGATCAATACACAATGCTTCACATGCTATCTGTGAAGTAGAAGCAATAATGATTAAGTACTTCAAGGCACTTGTAGACAAATGAATGTTCAGTTGTAGAAAAAATAAGGTAGCAAAATCTATTAGCTTAAAAAACCCACACAAAAACCCCGCTCTTGACACTAATTACTTTTAAAAGGATAAAAACACGGGCTGTTTTTCTGTAAAAAAGATGAAAACCTTCAACACTTACCGATGTGGGCATCCTTGACAAATCTTCTGATCAGCAAAGGACCCTCCTAAAACTTTACTTAACATTGCTGGATGGCCCAAAGCTTTTAAAGCTTCATCTAAACTGTCCACCAAGGAATTAAAAAATTCTAAAGCATCATGTTGTTCACGTAGATTTACAGGTTCACCCCAAAGTCTGAAAATGAAAGCACATTTTGTCAAATATTTTTTGTTTTGTTCACCAACAATTTCTTTTCGAAAAAAACCATTATTCAAGCTACTAACCCCTCCTTCTTAAAGAGCCAAACTACTGGTTTTTGATGTACTAGATGACCTGTTGTTCTGTCCCTGATACCTTCTGGTAAGTAAAAACAAGGTCTTGTGTGCTACTTCATACTTAATTTAAAGTCTCAATATCAAAAACTGCTAAAAGTCAAAATAACCATCCTGCTATAAACTTTGATTTATTAACAGACTCTACAGAATGGTGAAAAGGCAGATAAGGCTGCACAACTTCTGTTAATTTACATTTTACATCATCACCATTTCTTCTACTATGATTAGTTTTGTTGCGCTTCAGTGATCCAGTGAATAAACATCAATATTCCATTTTCTACTTACCTAAACTGTTTCCAAAACCCTCTTGG
>VYZT01036019.1:0-10758 GCA_013400735.1 Pomatostomus ruficeps | reverse complement strand
AGAGGGAATGTGAGAAGGAGAGGGAGAGGGAGAGGGAGAGGGATCCCAGTGCTGGCTATCCCATGGGCTCCCTCCCTGCCTGGGCAGGGCAATCCCGCCTTCCAGTCGGGCTCCCAAGACAGAGCTCCTTAACGAGGCTGACGAGGATTTTTAATGTCCCTGCGGGCCCTGGCAGTGGCACAGACCCCGAGAGTACAAACCAGTCCCTCCGGTGCCAGGAGCTGCCCGGAGCCCCCTGTCACACGGCCCCTCTGCCGCAGGGAGCGGGACCCTGCAGATAAACCCTGCTGGGGGACTCTCCCTCTGTAAATCCCACATTTATCGAGCAGCCAGATGTTGGTTCAGAGCTTAACGAGTGTAGGAGAAAACCGAGCCTGAGGGGCTGTGTTTGGGTTGGGTTGGGGGTTATTTTCTCTCCTTGATCTCATTTATTGAGCGTGTACAAACAGAGGGACTCAAAAATGTGTGGGAAATCCATGGATTTTTCCTTTGTGCCGAGTAGGGCTGGTCTGAGGGCACGCTGGGTCCTGTGGGGTGAAGGCGGGAGGGTGACCCCGATCCCCAGCACTTTGGGACAGTCACATCTCACCCCATTTATTTACACCTTGGTTGCAAGGAGCACAAGGGGGAGGTGGAGAGAACGACCCCCCAAACCTTGATACTGAGGTGTCAGAGATCCTAAAAGGAGATTCAAAAACGGCCTTTGAGAACTTCAGCCGGGGCTTTTGAAGCAGCACTTGGCGCTCACCTGGTCCTTCAGGGGCACCTTTGGGACCGAGGTGTCCCAGAAGGTCAAGGACCAGGTGCGATTTGGGAGTCTGGACCCACCCCTGCACTGCCAGGGCTCCACCAGCCGGCCAGGCTGGGAGAGCTGTGGGACATCCAGGCACGGGAGAGGGCAGGATAATTCCCTAAAGCCCAGAACCTCCATCCAGAAAAACCTGGGAGTATTTTGCATTTTGGAGAAGCCCATTATGATCCTGGGACACTGCTCGGAGTGAGGGTGGCGTTGGGAAGACAGAGCTTGTGTTTTAACGAGATTTACAGAGAGAAAATCTGGGTCCTTCCTCCTGGAATAACCCGGGTTTTGTTCTTCTCACTCGCTCCGTTCCTGGGGCGGGGGGAGCCCTCAGCATCCTGCACAGCTCTGCCGCGGGAGATGCAGGAACATTCCAGCTGCAGCTGCCGGAGCCCAGGTGGCCACCCCGCTCCTCTGCTGGCCATTTCCCTGCTTCCCCAGCCTCCTTTCCCGCTTTGGTGGATCCTCCCGCTGCCCAAGGGTGAGCGGCGGTTATCCCTGCGCGGGGAGAAGAGCGAAAACAACCAGCGCACGGCGTTTGCAGATCCATTTTTGGGCATCCCCAGCCCAAGGAGCCGGCAGGAGTCTGGACATTCCCAGCCAGCGGGAAGTCATTAAAGCGCTTTTAAATCCCACTGCTGCTGGGATGTTTTGTAGGATTCTTGAAAACACTGGAAACCACAAAGTGAGATGAATACAACCCCACTGATACGGGAGCTGCTGCGCTCTGCCAGATTGAATCCCAGCCCGAAGACGCGGCCCACAGGCGCTGCTGTCCTCCAGGGGTGACAGTGCTGGGCGCTTCCCAAAGGAAAACTGGGATTTGAGGCTGCCCTGCTGCCTCTGCCCAAATTATGTCTGGGTGGGAAAGTGCCCCACCTCAAACCCACCACATAAAACCTATTTTGCAGATGAGAGTGGAAAGCAAGGCGAGTGCTTGGCTAAATTTGGCAATTTTGGGATAGTTTAGGGGGACAGGATCATCCCAGTCCCTGCCCTGGGGGCTCCTGGAATGTTTGCCAGCCGTTCCTGGATGCAATCCAGACCCTGAGCCTAAGGCCTGGATGTCTGGAGGGATTTCACACCGCAGACAGGGTGCCTGGAGGATTTAGATCCCTTTAGAAAACGCAGGAGGGTCGGGATTTTCCAGATCAGCGTTTAGGGTTCAGCTTCAGGCACCGAGACCCGTTTTTGAGCTGGGTTTAACTTTTTGCAGCTGATGCTACGTCCCCCAGCTCCCCTGGGATGGAAGCACCACGGGGCACCTCAGCTCATCCACACCAATTCCAATGAGAAAAGAACCTGAAACTTGAGCAAGGATTTGAAATCTTTGTCTGCTTTTGCAAAGCTGCATTTGGGGGAAAATCACCGTTCCTGTCCCTTCCCAGGTAACCAGTCAGTGTATCCCATAGCCCAGGAAATGAGGGCTGAGCCCTCTTCTTGCCAAGTTTGGTTCATCCCAGCCTGACCTTCGGGATGGATCGATGGGTTTGGGATTGGGGTTTTTCCTCTTCGCTCCCTCAGCTTTCCTGCCCTCCTTGCCCCAAAACATCCAAGTAGAAGTCGTGGCTGGGTGACTTCCAGACACTGAGGAATGTGTAGAGATGGAGCAGGGGTTGAATTCTTGGGTTTGGGTTTGGCTTTGGCTTTTGGAGGCAGATTCACACGAGTCAGAGCTTTGCCTCTCCCTCCGCAGGCAGCATCCAGCACCACCCACTGAGCCACAGCTATCCCAAATCCCGTCCTTTGGAGCCTCATTCCTTGTTTTCCCAGCCATCCCTGCCACGTCTCCGGGTCTGAAGGCGCCGCTCCCAGCCCCCTCACCCTGTGCCTCTCTTTGCTCCCTCCTGAAGCTGTGCAAAGTTTGCAAAGTTTAACCTGTGTCCCTTTTTTTGTGCTGGCCCGAGTTCCACTTTTCCCATGAGTAATTCCTGAATTTTCCAGCTCTCAGTGGTGCTGTGTCAGAATCACAGAATCATGGCATGGTTTGGGTGGGAGGGGGCCTTAAAGCTCATCCCGTTCCACTGCCTTCCACCATCCCAGGCTGCTCCGAGTCCCATCCAGCCTGGCCTTGGACTCTCCCAGGGAATGGGGCAGCCCCAGCTGCCCTGGGCACCCTCTGCGTGGTTCCTTAATTCCCTCTCTGGCTGCTGGATCTCCTCCAGACCAGGCTGCTCGCTCTCCTTGGATCCCCATCCTCCAGAGGAACCCCGGGCAGGACGGTTATTCCAGAGCCTGCCCTCGATCTCAGAGGGGATTTAATGAACTTATTCCTGCCCAGCCTTGCTGGGAAACACCCCTGCACGTGGGCTTTCAAAAAGGATAGCGAGTTTATTTCTGGGGACACTCCCCATGCAGCATCCACAACATCAAATCCAGCAGACAGGCTCCAGACCCCTCTTTTTTCTCCCCCCCTTATCTTGTAGGAAGCGATTATATCCTCGCTGCGAAATCTGCCCTGGAGCCTGGCGGGGCGGGACGAGGAGCCGGCGCTTCCCAATCAATTCGTGGTGGTCCCGAGCTCTGTTTTTGTTCTGGCACATTAAACAGAATGAAGACATATGTCTGAATTTAAGACATCCTTTGGCTTCCCCGTGCACACGAGCCAGCCGAGAAATGCGAACTATTTCAAAGCGCCACGAGAAAGAATTGTAGACACATCCTTTTGTTTAGGCATCTATTTTTAATTATCCTGCCTTTTAATATTCCTCTCCATTTGAGGATAATCAGGGAAAATAGATCCTGCTGGGCATTGTCATGCTTAATAAAAGTAAGGCTGAACATCTGCAAATTTGGCGACAGCGTGGCGCATCTGATGCACCAGCGGCCGAGCTGCATTCCCGGGTAATTATAAGCCCACGTGCAGCTGGAAGGGTGTAATTCCCTGTTTACATCCATTCTAGCACTTCTCCCGAACTCCGCGGGCTTGGGGTGCTAAAAATTTGGGAATGGGGGTGTTGTTGTTCCCCCTGGTCCGTGAAAGGTGGAAGGAAGGGCAGGAGGACGGAGGGATTGCGATCCAAGCAGGGACTCGTGTGAGGCAGGGCTGGCGTTCCCAAAATTAGCGCCGTTGGAATTAAATCAGTGAAAGTGAGAGCAGGCTGCAGGCTTTCCCTCCTCCGATTTATTATTTCATTTTTCTTGGCAGCGCAAAGCCCACATCCTGCGGCGGCTGCCGCGCAGCCTTAGCGGCGTTCGGCAACATTTCCCCGCTGCTCCCAGGGAAAACGCGGCTTTTTCCCCCGGGAAAACACGGCTCTGCTCCCAGGGAAAACAGGGATTTGTTCCACCTCTCCCTCTGCGGGATGCAGAGCCAGAGGGGTGGTTTCTCTGCCATCCTGTCCCTGGGCAGGGCTGGGAGTTGGATGGAAATTCCAGGGAATGACCGATGAGTGTGGAGGAAAACAGGGAATGACGTCCATGGGGAAGTTGTTTGCCTCCTGCTCCGCTTCCCACGCCAGGGTCTGTCCTTCCAGGGTGGGGAAAAATGACCAAGGAAAGGGAAAAATGTCCACAGATGTGTTCCCAGTCCCACAAATCACGCACAGCTCAACCCTCAGCGAATCCAAACCTCCCTCTGATGCACACCTCGCTTTTCCACCAGAATTCCCCACTCCGGAGCCTCTCCCAGAGGCAGAATTTAATTTAGGCCTGGTGGGAGGGAGTGGATGGAGGATGGGACACCTCTGGATGCTGTTTTGGGGGACAGCCCCAAATCAGTAATGATAGGAAGGATGAATTTTATGCCACATCATAATTCCATCTCCAGAAAGATCTGGACTTTCCTTTGGGACCAAACTATTTATGTGCCAAAAAAAATGCTCCAGGCTGTAAGGAGGAAATGCAGAGGGTGAAGAAATTAAATTATCGCGCCCACCCAGAAACGGAGGTTCACTGGTCCAGGTCTCCCAGTTGGCACCAAAATTTTAGAAGCTGTTAAATTATTTCCTAAAGGATGAGAGGGGAATCTCTGCCAGGAAAGTTCAGTCCTGAAGTTTTGGGGGTGTTTGAAGCATTTTTGCAGCATTTCAGTACCCGAGGGAGGCCTGGAAGAGATGGAGAGGGGCTTTTTGTGAGAGAATAGAGTGCCAGGACAAGAGGGAATGGGCTCAGACTGCCAGAGGGGACATTGAGATGGGATATTGGGCAGGAATTGTTCCCTGGCAGGGTGGGCAGGCCCTGGCACAGGGTGCCCAGAGAAGCTGGGGCTGCCCCTGGATCCCTGGCAGTGCCCAAGGCCAGGCTGGAGCAGCCTGGGACAGTGGGAGGTGACACTGGAGGGACTTCAAGGTCCCTTCCCACCCAAATCACACTTCGACTCCGTGATTTTGTGCCCTGCTGCTTGAGGTCTTGGGAGCACAACCCCCAAATCCAAACGTGTCCATCTTTCGGTGACTTTGAAAGAGAAGAAAATCCTCCTGCGAGGTTCAGCCTCGGCCTGGGAGCTGCGTCCTCTGCGAGCCCTGAACTCTCCGCTCTCAGTGGCTCCAGGAAGCCGCCCCAGCCAGGCGGGAGCTGCCGAGGGCGAGAGGCTTCCTCAGAGCATCCCTGGCAGCAGAGGCAGCTCCTTCCCTCTCCACATGTGCTCGGCAGCTGCCCGGCTGCGCTTTTGAACGGACGCCACGAGCTGCGGCTCCAGATGCCGGGGACGCGGCGAGCCCCACGACGCTGGACGCGGCTCCGGCTGCCGCGCCAGAAAGGAAAAGGGTAATAAAGGAGCAGCTCCCCATGCCTGGGGCTGCGGGCTGGGGGCTTGCATCAGCCCAGGGCCACGCAGGGAAGGGATGCTGGAGGTGCAGCCACAGTTGTTGCATCTTCCAGCAAGGTGGGAGCTCTGGCTGCTCCGAGCTCCACGATCGCGACGCTGAGGGACATCCCAGGGGTCACTTCAGCCAGGTTGAGGCACAGCGGGGATTCGCAGCTTCCTGGCGTTCCCGGCTCCTATCCCAATGCTTAGGACAGCAGCAAGCCCTGGCAGGGAGCGTGGCAATTCCTGGTCATGGGAGCTGCAGTTTCTCCACGTGGATGCGCTGCGGGTTTGGGGATAAAATAGGGTGGGGTGGGAAGAGGGAGGTCGGCATTTTAGGTCTGACCTATTTGGTGCAATGGAGGGTAAAAAACCTCCCGTCAGTGACCAAGCTTCAGAAACCTGCCCTAACCCTGGTGTGCATTTGGGTGCAAAAAGCATTTTCACAGAATCACAAAACCGTCGAGGCTGGAACAGGCCCTCGAGGCCACCGAGCCTGGCTGCTCCCTCAGCACCACTGAACTGTCCCCAAGTGCCACCCACACCCCCTCTGAACACCTGCAGGGATGGGCACTCCAAAGCTCCCTGGGCAGCCCCTGCCAAGGCCTGAGCCCCCTTTCCATGGGGAAATTCCTGCTGCTGGCCAAGCTGAGCCTCCCCTGGCCCAGCCTGAGGCCGTTTCCCCCTGTCCTGTCCCTGTTCCCTGGGAGCAGAGCCCGACCCCCCCGGCTGCCCCCTCCTGCCAGGGAGTTGTGCAGAGCCAGAAGGGCCCCCTGAGCCTCCTTTGCTCCAGGCTCAGCCCCTTGCCCAGCTCCCTCAGCCACTCCTGGGGCTCCAGCCCCTGCCCAGCTCCCTTCCCCGTCTCTGGACATATTCCAGCTGATTTTATCACAGTTCCAAGTGTTTTCACCCTTCAATTCCCACATGCCGTGTTTTCCAGGACATTTTCACACCTCTCCACCCCGGCTCTTCGCAGCTGAGCTGTGCCAGGAATCTTTGGAGGCGGCTCCCAACCAAGCCATGCAGACCCAGGCTCCCCACGGATGTGTCCAAGGGGGCTGAGAGGTTTCCAGGCTGCAGCAGTGGGACAGAGAGTACAGCACGACCAGCAAGGCTCCTGCTGCTCCTCCTGCAGGAATTCCAGGTGCAGGATTCCCCCCTGGGTGTATTCCCTGCTGACCAATCACCCATTAGCTGAAATGCAGTCTCACGGAAAGCTTCCACCACCTCCAACAGAGCCCAGGAACAGCCCGGGGCAGAACCTCAGCTCTAACCGAGCCGTTATCTGTAGTTTGGGTTAGGCCGGCCGACTAGGCCGCAGGAGCTAAAAGGAGAGCTAAATAAAAGACTACTTAGAGACAGCAAACGGAGAGAGCAAAAAGAGAGAGAGGGCAGAACCTTCTGCCTTTATTTATATGTTTTTACAAATTACTGTGGATTGGAGGTAGAAATGACCACCTCTCAATTCCATTGGTTAAAGCATCAATCTACTATATTTTTCTACCCAGTATACTGGAATGATAAACACACAGACAGTTAGGAAAACATAGATAGTTGTTAAGAAACCATGGCCATGTTTACAGAAGAAGCGTGAGAAAGTATTACAGAAAGAGAACCACTGAGAAACTGCAAAACTCAGGACAACAGTTATCCGCGCTCCGGGGCAGGCTGGGGACAAGGGACACAACCAACCTGTGCTCCCCACGGGAGGGAGGGAGGGGATGGGCCCCTGGGACAGCTCGGAGAAGGTTTGGTTATTGCTGATCACATCTGGGAATAGACGTGGAGTGGCCCCAGCTGCTCCCATCCTTTGACTCTTGGTTGCTTGGGCCTGGGGTTTGCCCTCCTCTGTAGGGACAGCAAGAGATGGGCAGGACCCTTCCTGCTCATGGGAATTTGGGATCGAAACACCACCAGAATTCCATGATTGAGCTGAGAGCCTTGGCCTGGCCAGCGGGGAGCGGCTGGGACATGGAAGGAGGGTGTTCTCAGTGTTTCCCTGAGGGCTGTTGGTCACGAGGGCTCCTTGTGCCGTGTTCATCCCACGCCCTGCTTCCGTCCCGGGAGCTTTGTGCCAGGCAAAGCCCCCGATCCTGCTCCAGGGGTGACCCCTCTGCAGGCACAGCCACAGCCAGGGCAGTCTCCCAGGAAATCTCCTTCCCTGGCACACTGGAACCCATCCCAATCCCTCCACTGGGAGGTGTCCCTTGGGAAGAGCCCGGCAGTGCTGCGACCACGCTGCGGCGACATTCCGTGTATTCCCCGTGCATGAGCGGTTCCTGGATCGTCTCCTGCACCCACCCACCCCGTTCCATATTTATTCACCATTAAACAAATACAATCAGCCGCCGCATTCCAGGCTTGCAGCTAATTGAAACCACCGCGGGCCTCGTTATCCCAGCTTTTCCTTGGCTCCGCTTCCCGCAGCCCAAAAGGAATGAGCAGGACTCGGTTCTGGCACGGCTCTTCCTCCTCCGGCTCCGCATTCCTCAGGCTCTTACAGGAATTGCTGGAATTCTCAGATGTTGTTAAACAATCAAAGGGTAAATATTCCATCCCCATCCCGATTTTCCTGGGCTGGTTGTGGTCGCGGGGAACAGCTTCTGTCGAGGGGGCTGAGCCCAGCAGGCCTGGAGCGGCGGTTACGGGATGGCCACAAATTAGAGGCAGCCAGAGAAATAAAACAGGGAGCCTGGACCACAGGCGAGAGGGACGAGGATGAGCCAGAGGGAGGGATGAGCCAAAGGAGGGATGAGCCAAAGGGAGGGATGTGCTGGTTTAGAGGGGCTTCCAAATTGCCTTGAATTCCCTTCCTGGAATTTCCCCCGATAAAGGCGATGAGTCCCGAGCCCTGGTGAGGCTCAGTGCCCGGGTTTGGGGCTGCACCATCTCATTCCCACTTCTTCGTGGCTTCTGTTCCCCTCAAACCACNTTTGTGTGCAAAAAGCATTTTCACAGAATCACAAAACCATCGAGGCTGGAACGGGCCCTCGAGGCCTGTTGTTCCCCTCAAACAATCCCGAGGGAAAGTCTGAAATCTCCGGGGGGTTTGTGGAGGCCAGGCCAGGCCAGGCCAGGCTGCCCCAGGAGAGGGCAGAGGTGCTCCTTCCCTTCACCTCAGGTGGCCCTGCGGTGGCCTCGGGAGCCACCAGCACCCCCAGCTTATCTGGCACCTTTGGGAAGTGTCGCATTCCCGCTCCCAGCGTGTCGCAATCCAGCGGCGTGGGATGGCAATGAAACGATTGGCACGGAAGGAAAACAGAAATAATCGGGCTTGAGCTGGAGGAACCTTGGAGCCGCAGGAAATTTTGTGCCTGGCTGGGTGTTTCCCTGAGCAACAAGATGTCCCTGTCAGGTCTTGAGTGGTGACCTCTTACAAATATTTCCTGAGGGATTTCTTCCTCAGTATTTATTATTTGGATTTGGTTTGATTGAAAAGGGGCAACCCGCAGCCATTCTGTTGGTTCTTGCGTTTGTCCTCAACACAAGGAAGGTGAAACCCGGGTTTTATTTATTTTTAAAGGATTTTCGAGTCATTTTTTTTTTCTTTAATTAAAGATCTGTTCTTTAAAATCACGTCAGGGAGAAAAAACCCTGAGGA
Source organism: Pomatostomus ruficeps (assembly GCA_013400735.1). Classification (NCBI taxonomy): domain Eukaryota; kingdom Metazoa; phylum Chordata; class Aves; order Passeriformes; family Timaliidae; genus Pomatostomus; species Pomatostomus ruficeps. The sequence continues at coordinate 1,611 of VYZT01036019.1, read as the reverse complement.
AGCTCTCTGATTCCAATATCAATCCCACCCTCGGGGACCAGCATTTTCCTTCCTGGTGGAAGTGGCACCCCACAAACTCTTCAATAAACAGGGAGTTGATTTAAAAGTGAAATTTTGGAACGCTGCCGTGCGGTTTTTAGGGTCGGTGGTGTTATTTTGTAGCGCTGGTTGCAACCACAGAGGTCTTCGAGGAGGCAGGTGTGTAGGACAGGGAACAGCATCTATTGGAGAAACTGGAATTTGGATGAATTTTTGCTGGGAAAATTGCCTTTTCTCCTATTTTTCTTTTCTTTTCCCACTGGCTTCACCCTTTGGAGATCAACTCTTTATTTTCTCCCCCAGCAGAGCCCCAAGGGCCCATCCCCGCTGTTTGCCCGAGCAGCAGGTGACTGCTCCAGCTCCAAATCCGCTCTTTCCTCCTTTTTTTTTTCCCCAAACCGCGGTGCTCTCAGGAGATGAAAGCCCCCATTAAACCCAGCGTGCCCATTAAACCCGGTGTCCCCATTAAGAGCCGCGGCCCCGCTAAGCCCGCTCGGGTGGCACTTTCATGTGGCAGCGGCGCTGTTTGTCCCGGCCGCGGCTGTTTGTCCCCCGCGCTTTGAAGCTCGGGGTCCCCGCTGTCGCTGTCGCTGTCCCCGCGCAGATCAAGGAGGTGTCGCGCCTAACGCGGCCCTCGGCGCGGCGCGGGGTGCGAGATAAGGCAGCCCTGGGGAATCGCGGCCGCGATAAACCCGCGGGATGCGCTTCGCTGCTTTCCTAACAGCTCCCAAATCTCCCAAATTAGCACCCGGCGCCCATCAAAGCGCTGGCGTTCCTTTCTTCGTGCCCTCACCTTAGGCACCGAGCCCGCTCCGCCCTGAGCTCGCCTTTACGCCTAAACCACCCCGGGGCATTGCCCAAAAACCGGCCGGCACTGGGAATGTGCTCCTGACGGGATGGAGATGGCACGCAGCGGTTTGATGGCTTCCCATTGGTCATAAAAGCAGGGAAATCCTCCCAAATTTCTGATTCCGAGTCCATCTGATGCTGCGCGTTCGTCATTTTTATGGATATTTAATCATAATATCGATCACGATGGGAAGGCGATTCCTTGGTTTCTCCCAAAAAGCCACGGACTGGGCTTGTCCTGCAGGACACACCAAGCCCAGAGCTGGGCACGTCTGAAACATTAGTGCGCACAGGATGAAATTTAATGAAAATGATTGATTTTTTTTCATCATTTTTAATTAAAATACTGTTTTAATTTCTCCCTGGACATGCCGTGGAGCTCATCCCCGTGAGCAATGGCACCGTGGGTGGGCACTGCCTCACCTACAGCAACTTCAGATAATATAAAATGACATCGGAAATCACACAGAACGTGACATATTGCAAATATATTTCGGTATATTTGATACATTTATTGATATTTAGATAGGAAATGAGATGATCACAGAATCCCAGGCTGGTTTGGGGTGGAAGGGACCTTAAATCCCATCCTGTCCCACCTCCACCTTCGCTATCCCACAGGAACACCACGGCTTTCAGTACCCAAGGCCTGATGTCCATCCTGGCCTCGGACACCCCCAGGGGTGTTTGAGGAGGTGAATTTTCCTCCACCACGCAGGCAGA
>VYZT01036017.1:0-29965 GCA_013400735.1 Pomatostomus ruficeps | reverse complement strand
TGTGAGCTTTACACTTTTAACAGGATACATTTATCAGTATGAATTTTTAATTAGTAGTATAAGAAGAACTGATTTAATTCAACTCAGATTTTGGTTATCTTTGTGAAGATTCTTCAATGTAAAAATAAAATCCCTGCTTCCAGAAATCCTTAACTTTGTACTTTGCCTCTAATTAACATCTGAATCAGTCAGATTTCATCAACCAGCTCTGTACAGCAGCCAGTAAATTAGCAAGGGCAAGTTTGGTTCAGATGACTCATTTTTGGGATTTTCATTCAAAGTTGTTATGAGAAAGACAAAATCATCAGCTGCAATGTAGTCAAAACTGAAGATTTAAACAATAAAAGTTGGGAACGAGCCTGGATGTAAGTAGAAACAAGAATTCTTGGGAAAAGCAAATTTTTCCTGAAATGGCCAGATGAATGTAGAAAGCCTACAAAATGCAGGCTTATAGCTCTGTGCTTGCAGTGGGAAGCGAGCTGCTGTTTTGCATGGGTAGGGAGGGGAAGGACATTTTGTGAATACAAGCAATTCTGTTCCGGATGGAAGATAACTAGAAACTCACTGGGATGAACTACCCCGTAAAAATAAAAACCTTCAAAAAGCCATTCTTTATGTGAGATTTCCAGTTCAGGGACCAAGATGAGAATTTATTGTGAACCCATCCATCTGGTGCAGAAATGGAGCAAGTGTGTGACAGTTTTGCTGCCAAGCAGATTATATTTTGGCTGACTGACATCAGTAATGAGAAATTTCTGAAGATCCAATGTGTACTTATATCAACTGGCACAAAAAAGCCCCAAACCCTTGGCAGTGGAATGGATCTGTTAGGCCTTTGGATTCACCCTTCAAATTCAACGTCAAGAAAAAAATGAGCTTGATCTTTCACAGCTGTCTGGCAGCTGAGTTTTTGGTAGAAGCAGAGCATAGCCTAGATAAGCTAGTAAAGCTTGGTATGGTCACTATTCTCCTGTGGTGAAGACCAGAAAGTTGTTTTGTGCTATAGAAATGGTTCATAATTCTGATTTTGCCCGTTTAAGCTCCCTGACATATTTAAATTGAAGAGCCTTATCAGCAGGTGCATTTCCTAATATTTCTATGTAAAAATGGTTTAGTCTGTTTTCAAACCACTCATAATGAATACAGTCTATTATAAGACTCATGATGGATTATCCTCGCTGAATACAAAGTGAATTTCCCTGAGCTGATTCCCACTGATTAGATCTGGTGTTAGCAAAAGACCTAAATCTCACACTGAAGACATTTCATTGTGGACATTCTCTAATATTTAATTCCTATCTGCCCAATCCCATGCAGGTTTAATTTCTGATTTTAAGGATTTTAGTTTCCATTTCCTCATTTCCAACAGCAATGATGGGCTCTGCTGATTCATTTTGTCACTGGGACACCATGTGCTAGCAGACACTAAGATGTCAGTGCCCATGTGTGAATTCTGCCATGATTATTCCACTGCCACTCACAACTGCTTTGAAAAAAACACTGGCCAAGAACAGAATCACAGGAACAGAATGGTAGAACTGTGACAGCTACCTGCTTTGAGGCAGCCCTTACAAATCTCCCTACCCCAACTGCACTAAGGAACTGTGGAATGACAACATGAACCCTTGATTGAATAAATTCTAGTTCATTGCACCATCAAAATAAGCTCTCTCTCTGTGCTAAAGTGCAGACAGTAAAATTATTATATGAATTAGAAGAAATAAATATAATTTGGCTCAGAACCAAAGTTAATGAGAAATCTTTTTTTCATGTGTAATGCTTTTACTGTATTTCAAGGAGATTTTTCTTAACATTGTTTAACATGGTGCAAATGGTTGGCCTTAAGTCAGCAAGAGGAGACAGTGGGAAATATTGTGTATTTCAGTATCAGGAAAATATTTCAGTGATTCAGAGCTAGGGCCTTGCAAAAGCAGAAAGCAATTGCCCATTTTTAGCCCTGGCTTGATCATTGACTCTGGGGAAATTGGAAAACAAACCCATGGTCAGATCCTGATCTCGGTTCCAGAGATGTACGTGGATAGCTCCCGTACTGTGGCGGTAACCTGTGGTTACTCTGCTGAGGCATTAATACAGATTTACGTAATTCTCCACCACAGTGATTCAAGTTGAAATCTGTCCCATATTTAAGCAAATATGGATTCTCTCCGCAGCCAAGAGCTACATGACACTGAAAAATCAGGATACACAAATATGACATTTTTCTTATTTCATGAATGAAAATCCATTCTTATAGTCTACTCTGCTGGAATATTTATTTTTCCACCTTTCTTTATTGCCAGGAATTCTAAAATAACTGTACATAAAATTAACCAACAAGAATAAAATGGTGTCAAAGAGTAACAACCATTGGTTTTAGCCACCATACATAAACATGTGGAGTATACTGATAATTTGACAGAGTAAAGTTGTCTACATTGACACATAAGTAATTTAATACATATATTTGTGGCTATCAAAAGCACTTTTTAATGACATACTAAAAAATAATTTGGTTAAAAAAAAAGAGGAATCCAAACTCTCAGAAGAAGCAATTATATGAAAATTTGTTTTTTAAGTGCTTAATAAGCCATTTTTAACTCTCAGAGAATCCCATTGCACTACTCTGACTCCTCTGACTCATAAACACTCAGCAAACACAGGATATGATATAGAGCTTTATCTCACCAAAAGGCTTCCAGTATGTGTCCGGAAATTTTTTCCTTTTCAATCATTATATGGGTTTTTATTAGTGAGCAACCTAAGTTTTAAAGGTAGTGAACACAAAAGCTATGTTTTACTGCACCAGTTAGGAATTCCAAACAATTTGGCTCATCAAACAAAACATTTNCTTAATATGTAAGGAAAGTACTGAGAAGGACCTAAATTGCATGGCCATGCATGGCCAGAGACTTCATTCTGTGCTGAGCAGAGCTAGCATCAGTCCCTTTCAATCAGTGGGATTAATTGACCAAGTAAAGTGATCCCCAAGATGGATCTGCTACCTGCAGACAACAAAAAGTCAAACATAGGGAGATTAGAGGCCCTTGGAATCTGTGGCAAAATGCTGAGTAGCTGTTACATTTTTCAGTTGGTCAGAGCATGGTGCTAATGACACCAAGATTGCTGGTCCCCGTCCAGCCATTCACTTCAGAGGATGACTCAATGATGCTTGTGGATCNGCTGAATAGTCTTTTCACCTGGGGCTTATTAGTGCTGCAATTATTTCTCTCTCCTGTTTCTAACTAATGCACTGCTGGGAGTCCAGACCAGGTGCTCCTTTCAGTTCTGTCTGCTCCCAGCAACTCTATCTGAGACCCCCATGTCTACCCACACCAGGCTAATGTAACCTTTGGCTCTGCCCTGTTAAATCAGAGCACCCTCCAGCTCCATACCAGCAAATGGAATCATTAACAAGTAGCAAGTCAGCAATACTTGGGTGACTCAGTTACATTTTGAGAGGGCATATGCCTTGTGTTGTTTTGTTGAAACTGGTTACATCACGAGGTTTATGGATTTCTAAAGGGGACGTTAGAAAAGTTAATANAGGATATTCTGTGATTCTGTGTAATCCTGTGATCTTTCCAGAGAAATTCTGTACGACACAAAGCAGGTGAACTTGGTTGCCTCATGATATGGAGTGGCTACACACAAGAAAGGTGAAAGTACTGGTCCCAAATAAGAAATATAAGTGGTGAGGTAGGAAAGGCCTCTCTGCTGTGCTGCACAGGAACAGGAGGCTGGGCTGGATCCCTCAAGTCTACCCAGCTTGGAGGCCATCCCAGCTGTTCCTGCTCTGGCATGATGAAGACAGCATCAAGAGAGAAGTGTGTTTGTCATCCGTCATGGAAAGGCCAGATGCTGCCCACTGGACAGACAGATAAGATTTGCAGTGATAGCCAGTTGCAAGCATGCTTGTGCAACCCATGGTGATGGCTGTGGATGACCCAATATGGCCCCAAAATGTTCCTCAACATCAGGAGGCAGANTTATTTGTTTTCTTTTTTTTTTTCCCAGTGGTAGACTGGTTTTATTTAAACAAAGAAACAAACAAAACTCCATTTACATGATTTGGAAATGAAAGTTGACTAATTCCCATCCTTTAGCCCATGAACATGAATCTGGACTAGTGCTATTTGACTGAAACTACAAATAACCCTATGGGTTTTAAAATAATTAACTGAACATACCAGGTGATACAGGACTATTGTTGTAACCATGAGGGAATCTGATGCCCTGAATCTGAGAACTTTGCTTGATTTATTAATTCATACATATAATTTCAAATAGCACAAAATCATTAAAAAACAAAATTCTAGTTTTTTAGTCTATTACCTTTTGAATTTTGATTTCTGAACTACAATCAAATAAGAAATGAATTTTATTGAGGCTTCTTGGTTCTGCCTTCACTCACAGTAGAAATACTCTGAGGGACCACTAAAAGCAGGGAATGGTTATTTCAGAAGGTACTCCCAGATGATTTACAGACTGTGAGCTCCAGTAGACATTTTTTCTTAAATTTTCCACTAGTGTATTGTATCATAAAGTGATGCTGTTGTTAAAACTGTGCTCTACATCATCATCACAGCTGCAAGGTTGGTTCCAGATGCTCCTTTGTGTTTCACTTCTCACCAGTGCATGAAGCTGCTCCAAACTGCTTAGAACTTAGAGGAAAAAAGCTCATGGTTTATCATTGGGAGCTGCACAAATAGAGAGACAAATCGTTGGGCAGTCTACTAGTGTATGAGTCATAGCTTCTACTTTAAAATCTAAAATGGGCAGGAGACTAGATAAGGAGAGAAAATCCTGTCAAACACTAATGTAGACTGATCCCACTTCTCACCTTCTCATTGGCTCTGGTGCTTTCCATGGTCATGCTTAAAATATCTACATATAGATTCCATGGGATAATAGGATGCTTTGAACAGAATTAAATGAGGAATATGTTATTAGGAAAAGATTCTCTTCTACCTATTATTTTCTGAACTATAATGTAGACAATAATTTACATTCATATTTTTGTAGTCATTTGGGATTGCATGAAAAAATTTGCAACAGAGCTTCCTTATTTAGCATTTAAGAATCAGGATCATGGTTAAAATGCAATCATCTTTCAGTTTACACCCCATTAGGAATAAGCTAACTTTGTTTCACTGTTGTCTTTTTTTCCTATTATTTTTAAATACTTCAAATAAAAGTCCAGTGAATGTTAATGAATTATTTCATAAGAAGAATATTAAGTTTTTACTTAGAAGAACATAGTCTTTATTGGAGATTATCAATCAGTTTTCAGAAGGGAAGAGACATACTTTCATCATCAAAGACAATCATCAAACTTAGATCTACTATTTTCAGTAGAAAGTTCATATTTTTGGCTTGGTAACTATGCTTGGCAGCCCTCTACGCTGCCATGTCTTCTTTATTGGATCTACCTGGTTAGAGATATTGCAGGAATACACAAGTTATCATAATTTTTGAAATATGAAATCCAAAAATTTATCCTAGATTCCCTAAAAAATGAAGAAAGAGTGCTTAAGGGATCTCTAGTTTTATGTTGGATTTTGGTGTCTATAGAAGATTTATATATGTATAAATAATGTATGCAGATATATTGCTATGATCCATTCCCAATAAAGAATCTGGTAGTAAGAGATACTGACAGTAATCTGTAAATGAAAAATGACCACAGAATATTAGGTTTGATAGTAGAAATGGTCATGAGTTGCATGTCTGAGTGTAGATTTAAATCCAGCTGTGTATGTAAATGGGGCAGAAAATTTCCCTTCAGGATATGTGTCAAATCAAAATCACCTGAGTGCCAAAATCCTTTCAGTTTAGGGCAGTTAGAATTCAGATCTGGATTCCAGCTTTATAGACAGAGCTCCTCATTTGACTTAAGTTTTGTTTTTCTTCGCTTTTGTGGATTTAAATTTAATCACATACTTCCCGTTCTTTAATAAAAGCAAACATATTAATGGGTTTCTTTACCTGCTAATCTGACTAGGACTAAGTGCACAAGAAACACTTCTAAAAGGGTTGCTCTAGAATTAGTTGTTAATTTCATCATGGTATTGCTCATTTTGTCTTCATGTTGCCTATCGGGCCTCAGTCATAACATACACCACTTGTAATGCAAAGACCCTGCAAGTGATTTATGGAACTCAGCATGTGTTTTATTTAGGAGAAAAATCGCAGCAGGCACAGATTCCATGCCTGTGTGTGACCCTCTGTTAGATTGCCTACTTGCTGCCTCACAATAAATGACATGTGCAACTCCAAATATTTCTGTGATTTTACAAAGTATTTGTAGCATTTATGTGCAGGCAAATGAGACGCCTGGGTACATTTTAGAATTTATGTTTTTAAATTTTCAAAATTTCATCTCAGGTGACTGTCATAAAAAACACAACAAAATTTATATTGAAGATTTTCTTAATGAAACATGCATGAATGAGAAAACTAAAAAACTGCTGAGAAAAGCCGATGGTGTTTGATGCATTAGAAGTTACAACTGCAAATTGTTAGCATTTTTTACCAGACATTTTCCTGTGCAGCAGGGCTGAAAATTGACATTAACATTCAGAAAGATACTAAAAGCTAGTAGACTTGAACTCCTGCCACACCGGGGTTATTAAAACTTAATATGTAAGGAAAGTACTGAGAAGGACCTAAATTGCATGGCCATGCATGGCCAGAGACTTCATTCTGTGCTGAGCAGAGCTAGCATCAGTCCCTTTCAATCAGTGGGATTAATTGACCAAGTAAAGTGATCCCCAAGATGGATCTGCTACCTGCAGACAACAAAAAGTCAAACATAGGGAGATTAGAGGCCCTTGGAATCTGTGGCAAAATGCTGAGTAGCTGTTACATTTTTCAGTTGGTCAGAGCATGGTGCTAATGACACCAAGATTGCTGGTCCCCGTCCAGCCATTCACTTCAGAGGATGACTCAATGATGCTTGTGGATCACTTCCAGCTCAGGATATTCTGTGATTCTATGAAAATCAAACTGGGGTCTGATAACATCTGAAACTGAGCTGATAACACATATTCATCATTCTACAGAGTAAGGAGAAATCTAGAAACCTGAAATTACTATCTTTTGCTTGTTAAAATACTAGCATGTGTTTTGGGGTTTTTTCCTCCTGCTTCTTATAGACTTTCTAAGTATTTCTGGACTGTGAATAAAATTTAGGCCTTTTTGCTCTGTTTACTTCAAAAAGTATGCCACTCTNGATTAATTTGTTTGGTGAATTAGTCAAGCCAGGCATGAGAAATGGCAATCTTTACTGTTACACTACTAGAAAATAGAAATAACTCAATTTACAGCAGTCCAAGTAAAAGAGGAAGCTGTCCCAAGATAACAGAAGAAGATAATCCTGAAATGTGTCAAGCAACCCCTTGCTTACACCATAGTTACTGAAGCAGTAGCTCACAGTTATCTTAAAACATCAGCCCAGGCAGAGGAAACAATGCTGCTGTGTTCTTGCCAGAAGTTCTGGGGAAACTGTCCAAAACCTGTACCAGTTTTATTCACTCTCCACACAGGTGTGGCTTGGAGCAGTGAAAGAATGCTGCAAGAAAGGCAGCATTAAGAAATTAAGCTGGGCTTGGCAGATGCGAGGGAAGTGCAGCACTGGCAAGATTAATAAGGTGCTTTCAGGAAAAAGACTTTCAGAGTATTTGTCCAGGAAATCATGACACCCAAAGGAGTGAACAAATATTATAAAAGAAAGTAAAAGAGCAATATTCTTACTTCCCTAGAGCTCTCAATATGTTGTATATTCTCCCTGGTCTTCGATAGTAGAAACTGGGGGGCTGCCCACTTTGAGAGTGCTTTTGGGACCTCATATAAAAGAGAAATGCCCCACATGCTATAGATACAACCAAAAAATATGTGCTGTAGAGTATGAATTGTTGTGCAAATAATTATATTCATCTGGGTTAAGTTCATCCCATCCCTATAAACTGAATCAAACCCTGTAAGGCACTAAAGCAGCAGGGTGGGGGAATGGCTTTCTTCTGGAGTAAATTTCTGCAGCAATTTCTGTGAAGTGGGAGAAAGACTTTAGGAGAATGAATATTTCTATCCTCAAAAGCACATGTGCAAGCCGGTAAAATCTGAGAAAACAGATAGTTTGTTTTCATGCTGTCTCCACATTTCTATTCTGAGAAGCAGTCTGTAGATTTTGTACAAATTCAAATTTATCTCTTTAATAATCATGTATATTCATCTTTAACACAGAGTTCCTGCTATTATGTATTAGACAGAGGAAGAAATGGGAAAGCAGGCTTCCCTAAGATGGTAAAATCAACATTTTCAATGAGATCTTTATTTGTCTTTACATACCAAATCCATCAAGTTTACAAAACGGCTGTTATGTTTTATAGAGTCTCAGAATACAAATCTCTTAAAAATATGGGATTTTGAAGGATCTGAAGAGAGCTGGGACCAAAGGTCTCAGCTCAGTTAATTTCTGTGATTTTTTTTCCTTCTAAATGGCTTAAATATTTTTGAGCTTCACAAACAAATGTTAAGATCTGTTTAAATTTGACTAAGCATAAAGAATTGATCTTGAGAAGTTATAGCTGCATCAGTTTAAGGATTTACACTTCTGTGGGAAATCAACAGACCTGGACAATCAAACCAAAATTCCTCCATGACAGAAGATTAGAAATTTACCTGCTTTTTTATCAGAATCAGTTCAAAGTATAATTTTCATTATAATTATGGTTATTGTAATATTTTACAGAATCTAAAACAGTAAAATAGCAGGAATATGAGATAGAACCAAACTGCTGAAGAGAGATTTTTAAAAATTATTTGTAAATTCTTTGATCTTTTAGATTTGTAACTTAACATAAATAAGCACTGTTCTTCCCTTTGCTTTTTAAAGCATATAGTTTATCTTTCAGTGAAGTAAGGTAAATGTTTCTGTGTTTTCAGCTGAGCAGTGATTTTCCCTTTAAAAAGGTTTAATTCGTCCTTACCAATTATTAGCAACATCTTTAAATGGAGTTCTGCTAATTAATCAAAGACTTCTTGTGAGCTCAGACAAGCCAGCCCCAACTGACCTTGAAAGTATATGAAAGCACAGAAGTAAAAACAAGAATTTCTTGGCCAAAGAAAACATCTTTATTCCTTTAATAGGCATGGAGGAAGAGACTGCTTAGTGCAAAGAACTCCATACAGCTGAACTCTTTTACAGTTTTAGCTGGAGCAAATGAGTCCACAAAAAAGAAATATTTTAGAAAGTATTTGGGCTCTCACTGTAGTTAGTGGTAAAATTCTGTTTTATTTCTGGAAACAGAAGCTGTACCAGAGCAGGTTTTGCCTCAGACTGTGTGGATGTGAGGTTTCAGTCGAGAGTGCAGGTCTGCCACTGCAGAGGTCCTCCTCACTGTCTAAAGAGAAGAGTGAGGTTGTCCCCTCAAGAGTCACCTTCCCTTTGCACATGCCAGACCAGACACTGCCTACTTGCGGAAAAATGGGCAAGGTCAGGATAGAAACTATCTCTACCTGGCCCAGATTTATCACACCCAGGGTAACTTTTATTATGAGACTGTCTGTCCCCTTTCAATTTTCTGTCAGCATTTTCTCAAGGAGACAGAAAACACATTCCTTACTCAGAACTATTCATGGCCAAGACTGAACTTTTAATTTTCAAACCACTGCAAGTCATTCCAGTGCAAGAAAATTTTTGAAGAAAGGCTTTCATTTTAAAATAATAAATTTTTTTCTTAAGGAAAGATAAGAACCACTTTCTTTAAAACTCAAAAAAATGTGCATTTTCCAAATATAAAATAAATATTTAATTTGTCTAGGATTTTTTTATTATTCTCTGTCTTTTTGGAAGAAGTCACTAGAGGCTCCAGACATATTGAATGAGCTGTTCTGTAGGTCCATGCACCTCATATTTTTTCCACTCTCACTCTATCAACATCTAAAAACAATAAACAAGACTGCAATGGACAAGAAGAATAGATTTCTGAACATTATATTTTCCTTTCTTTTTTTTAAGCCTACTTTTTATACAGTAATTGGCTGACTAGCCTTGAAAGTACTGCCTGCTTAAAAATTATTTACTGTTATGCAAACAGTCATGTGGCTTCCTCAGACTTAATTTAGAATATTTATCCCCAAAGAATTCAGGACCCTAAATTTAAGGATAAAATGAGGCTGGTTTTCTCCCTGCAGAATCTGCTCTGCAGATAACGGCAGCAACTGTGCACTAAAATGGCAGCAATGTCACAAGTTCATTTTTATGTCAGACTTTGTCTGGAACTGCAGCACAGCAGCAAGCTGTTGTCCAACAATAGTCCAGTGCATTGTTGTAGTCAGGGTAAAGCAATACTATGCTTACTGTGAAAATGTAGGTAAAAAATACTTCTAATTTAGTTATGACACAAACACTCGTTAAATAATTTAATACCTCTGAGTATTTTAAATCAAGCTCTTCAGTGGCAGTGTTTCTTCTCAAAAAGCTTTTCTAAGATGCTACACTGTCAGTGGCATTAATCTCTCATTGCCAACTCATCAACAAATAAAATTCCTTTGTCGCAATTTTTAATTCTCTTTTCCACTTCTGATGTGGATTAAAGCCTGCAGTCACAAGGCTGATAGCTTGAAGACATTTGATCCTACAGTATTTATCCATTATTTAATTTGTTTATCCAAAGGAAAATTAAGTGCTGTGCCTCAGAACAGTGAGATCTGTAATACACTGAGGCCTTTGGTGTTTTCTGACAGATGTTAGTCTCTGGTAAAAAAACTGAAAACTGCATCACTAACTTGGGACGGTAGTTTTGAAAAGTGCCTGCCTTTGCAAGTGTACATTTTAATAGTTTCTATGAAAGCTATACAAAGACAAGAATGTTTTTGATGAAATGATAACTCAATGGTTTTTTATTTAACAAAATATCTTTTACAGTGTGGAAAACTCATCTTCTGAAACACAGGAAGTTTCACCTGAACGTGAGGAAGTAATTTACAGTAAGGGTGACTGAGTAGTGGAACAGGTAGCCCAGAGAGGTTGAGGAGCCTCCTTCTCTGGAGATATTCAAAAGCTGTCTGGACACAATCCTGAGTAACTTGCTCTGGGGAACATTCCTTGAGCAGGGGGGTTGGACTAGATGGCTTCCAGTGGTTCCTTCCAATCTTACCCATTCTGTGGTCCTGTGATTTTGTCTTTCACTCTCCTCATTCTCATCCTCCTTAAGTGTTCTTGTAGGGCACATCTAGGGATATGCAATTTGCTTGTTTTAAAAAATACAGTTTTTTGAAAAGAACAACAGAGAATTTCTTACCTCTCAGAAAATGCAGATTTCTTCAGGTAGGAGTAGGACATAAGTATGCTGACACAAAGTTTGTCTATAGCACTGTCCATGCTTGTCTTAAAGATTGCTAGGAAATAAGAATGTCCAGCTTTATTAGGGGTAGGTCTTAAAATATACTCAATAATTTTTTGATGTACCTTTAATCCTTTTTCACATACTAGAGTATATCTAATATATATCTTAATGTTGTAAGTAAGTAATATTTCCTTCTTGCAATACTTTGTAGGCAGTAGGGAAGGGGTTTACATCATTACTCTTTAATCTGAATATAAAACTGAAGAGATACTGGAAGGAACCTGAATCCCCTCAGGACTACATCTAATATATAGCTCTGTTACAGGAATAAACTAAAAGACTCATTTTGCTAGCTTTTCATGGACAATGAGTTCCCACTGAATGTTTAAGCTCCTCAACACTCTGCCGGTTAAAGCTCAGGAGAATCTAACTCCAAGTCACCCTGAGGGAGTTTGGCAGATTCTGTGGAAAACTCTTTTAAGCTGGTTCATGAAATAGTACAAAACATCAACCTCACAAAGCTGTTCTCATATGCTTGATTAGGTGGCAACATGATACATTAATGCCCTGAATCATTACAGAGGAGGAGCAGAATAAGCATAAAGGATGCATTAAAATGTAAAGCCTTGACCTACTCATATTTAACATAGGAGAGCTGGTCTCTGATATTAAGTTATGTGATCAAAATCCCATTAAAAAGATTGAGGTGATTTACACAGCATTGAGAAAAAGATCCCTAGAAGTGTTATTATGGAATATTTGTTTCCAAAGAAGCAGAGAAGGGTAGAGGACCAAAACTCTCACCCATACTTACACTGAATATGAGAAGTGCTACAATCCCTGTCAATATGAGACAGGACTTGAGCAAAGAATTTAGATTAATAGAAGAAGAGATCTTCTTGAAGGTTTTCTCCTGACATTTTAAAATTGTGTAGCTACTTATAGGAAAGCCTATGAATAAATCTTCAGGCTAAGAAATGCCATGAGAAAATGAGATCAGAGCTTGACAAGTAGTTTTCATCAAAAGCATATCAATGGGAAGCTCATCTTTTAAGAATAAAATAAGACTTGATTCAAGGACAGGGAAACAAAAATCTCATTTTTAAAGGGAAAATATAATCTGAGTATTAAAGTTCAGATCTGTAGCTGAAATAGATTGATGTATCTTTCCTGGAATTGGTAGAACGATGTCAGCGGAAAGCCAAAAACTTGGTATGAAAAAAAATGGATGTAGGAAGAAAATCAGCATGGCAAAAAGCCTGTTTGTTTGTATGTTGTTGAATTTGAAATTCTCAATATTTGGCTATTAGGAAGAATCAACGGCTACTTTGAAGAAAATATAGTTTTACTCCCAAATACACAACTCAGGCTAGGCTTATTTAGCCAAGCAGACACTTGAAGGCATTTCTTCTGTACAAAGTATTGTAATTGCTTTCACATATGGCAAATACAATTATTTATCTCACTGGTAGGATGGATTATAAATGCAATCCATGAACAATGACTTATATTTCAATAGATAGCAGCTGCATTTCTGTAAGGAATGTTACAGGATCTTGTGGCTAAGGGAAAAAAACCCAAAAAACAAAAACGAAAAAGAGTCAGGTAAAGGGGAAAATGTAAGTTCCTGATCCTGAGAAAAGAAAGAGCCAGACTTAAGTTAGCTGCTCCGCTTGCTATACCCAGCCCTATTCAAACATGCAAGAATGATTGATTTAAGCGAGTATGCAAAACTTGTCTCTCTCAGTAAGGGTACAGTTACTATTGAAACATGTGTGCCTTGTTTCAAACAATCTCCATGAAAGAAGGGTACAAAATGCTCATTTAGGCTAAAATTATTTCACAGATTATGGAATTTACTGTGTCTTATTTATAAAAGTGGCTACCATCACAGATGTGAACTGTACAAACAGACAGAACTGATTGATTACTCCATAGATAAACTCATTACACACATAATTAAGAAAAATTAACATTTGAAATATGGGAATAAGTACATAAACAGTTCCGTTTCAAGCATAATAATAAAGTTGTTCTAGATGCATGAGAAATGCAATTAAAAAGGTGTGCCAAATAAAAAGAAAAGGTTTCTTCTGAACACTTTATTTTCTCCTTAACTTGTTGTTTTCCTTTTACTATTAACACATCACCTTACATTAGCCATATACTATTGTTGTTCCAAAGACTATCAGCGACTGAAGTTCAAGACAGTGTGTGATCCCAGTAAGAGAATACTATGCTAGTCTCTGTCTTCACAAAAGCATGAAAAGCATAATATAATGGTCTGTGACATAAATGCAAGCAGCAAAAGACAGACTTGTATACAGCAATGTCTGGTTTGGAACACAATTTAAGATCTAAACTAAGTTAAAAAGAAAGTTTCTTTTAAAATATTTTACCCAATTAAAAATTAAATTTTAAATTTAAAATCCTGACTCCATTGAAGTCAAGGACATTTAGTCATCATCCTTCAACTTCTGTGACTTCAGATTTTCTACAACAGCCGCTCTATAAAATTTTACTGATATATAATGAGCATTTACCTAGCAGTAGTGCCAAGAGGTGCCAGCAGAAGCCAGAACCTCTCTCTGCTCTACCTGCTATGAGAGATCATCCAGCCTTGGAAAGCCATACTTTCCATCTTCTATCATCTGCCTAGGCAAAAGAGACTGAGGTCATTGCAGTGACAGAGGCAGCAGAGGGATTTGCTGAAGACCATGTAATACAGCCAAGTTTCCCCTATCCCCTTTTTTCTGCCATGGCTATTGTGTTGTTTTGTCTTGCATTTGAGTTTGTCAACAAAACATACTCTTTAAGCTACTCCCAGAAGTAGATACTGCCTGAAAAAGAGCTAGTAAATAATGGTGAGTTTCAGAATTTTTCTTGTGCATTTTATGTTCTCTGTGATGTTCTAGGGAACTAGTTTTATCTGTAGTTGTTGGGTTGAAAGAAAAGACAAAACAAAACAAAATTCCCCAAATTTAATATCTCTCACAGGCTCCCACAGGCTGTACTGTTAGTTAAATTCACATGACTTGGTTTTTCTGCTAGACAACATTTGTATTTTCTGTTGTTTGAAAATTCTGAGCAGTGAAAGTAATTTCCTCTCCTTACAAGTGATATTTATAAAAAGTATTGTTTTCCCAGGCTCCCAGGTACTAGAACCCTCTTAAACCCTCACCGAAAAACTCCACAGTGAGTAGTTCTGATCACACATCTGAAGGGTGGGACTTTCACTACCAAATGGTGGAGAGCAGTGAGAGCCTCCTGCTGTGCTGCTTCCCAAGTTCCATCCAGCCTCTTTAATCACTACATCACAACCTCAACCAGAAAAAAAAAATTAACTGCTCGTTTGTGTAAGATCTATTGCATTAAAACAAAAATACCTATTTTCACTGAACCAATGTCAGAAGTGCTTTTTCTCCAGCTTGGTTCTGTTCCTGTCTTTTCCCCTCACCCTATTCTGAGGTACGTTATCTTCAAATACATTATGGGATAACTGTCACTCAACACCAGTCTTAGGCACCTAGCAATCTCCTCTTTGGAAGTGCCATCAGTCATGTCACCACTTCAGCTCAGACTGAGAACTGGGTCTCAGGAAGGTGAGCTGCTGTCCTCATATCTTGCTCTGGCTGCAGCCCATGAGCTGCACAGCCTTGGGCCCTCAGCACCTCCACAAAATTGTGTTTGCCCAAGATTGTGTTCTCCTCCCCCTCCAGCCATTACCTGCATCTGCATCCCCTTTCAGACCCAGAGGTCTTGTTTGGGTGAGCCTCAGAATAGCTTTGGATATGTAACCTCACCTTNGTGCTTCCCCGGCACAATCCAGTGCCGAATAAACCATCTGGAAACACCCCTCCACCTTGTCTCTCCTTCTTCGGGGCGCCTGTACCATCAGTGGACGAGGTGAACCCCTACAGGAACTTCGCCAGCCCACCCATGCCTTGGAGCAGCCCGGACAGTCCCTGGAACCGCGGACGGACGCACAGCACCCCCCCGGAAAGCACCGCAGCATTGTTCCATAGAGGGAAATAATCATCCAAGATAAGAGAAAAAATTCTCACAAGTGTGATACATTTCTGTTAGTCTGCCAAACACAAGGAGAAGAACCCAGCAACTCCTGGACAGTGAAGTGATCCATTTGGAATTGCACTGGTGGTGTACGGTACTGGGACTGCCTTGAAGCATAGCCTCTCCCTGTGGTTGCTAAGAATGAGTATTCTCCTAAGCTCTACCTGTGTCTCATGTTGAAGAGACCATCAATGTTCCTAGCAAGATCACTGTTTTTAACACCCTGGTTAAAAACTCAACTAAAAAGGATGGCCATTATTAAAAATGTAATGTGAAAAGTCAGCTGCTATAAATGTTCCTGAAAGATAAATCTCTTGTGAGAGTAAGTATAACTACAGTAAAACCTTGGCCCGTACACAAGGAGGAGACTCACAGGGAAGGAGGAGGCTGCTCAGTATTCACATGCATAGGACAAGGCCAGGGAAAAAATATTGATAAGATCACAACCAACACTCAGTTGTGCAACCCCATGGGCTGTTTCTGTGCTTTTTAATGTATGGTACAGATCTTTGTCTCAAAGAGTTTTGGGAGATCACCTGAAAGTTGTAAATTTTAAGCAGTTTATCTGATGCTAAATCCAGACCAAAATTCAATCTTGCTCATTGTCTTTGTGGTTGTGAAAGGTGAAACCTTCTTCTTCAGGACAATGGAGGGAGGAATACCTAAATTATCTGTGTATAATTAGTTCTGTAAGCACAGTTCCCCATCACAAGCAAAGTGGTGTTCTTTGAAGAAAGTGATGGCAGAAATGTTCATGTGGGAAATTGTGCTACACCATCCTCCCAAAACTTTCTGTTGCAGTGTTTGCCTACTGTTTGCTGGACTGTTGTGAATCCTAAACCATATTTTATGTTTGTCTTATAGGCAAAAAAAGCCTTGACTAAAGCAATTCCTGTGTGTGGTCTGAAGCTGGTTATCACGAGTCAATCAGTCACACTTTCATATACCTCCTCGATAAATCTCTGGGGGATGGAGAGAGTTATTTTTATACAAAACTACTATATTTCCCTGTACCTTCATTAAACATAAACTGTATCTCATATTTTCATCATGGACATAGGCAAACCACAATTCCCTGCAGCCCTGTGCAAGTCATACACTGTGTGTGATGGAAACTCTGTAATTTACTGGCATTTGTGAAACCAAGATGTATATCCCTGTACCTTATTTTCTCCATTTTTCAGCTAAGACATTTGCTCAAATATGAAAATTGTTGTCAACTCTATGGCAAATAATGCTTATGAAGTTTAGCTCTTCTGCAGGGGAAAGTGCTTTTGGGGGTGAGAACTATCTGAGGGAAACAGCATGTAAAAGGTTCACAAAATCCCAGAAAGTATTCTCATGCAAACCTGCAGATATTCTCTGGTGTCTCTTAAAGATGACTAAAGAGGTGCTGCCTTCACTGAGTTTGTAGAGTACTTTCAACTTGTCTCTGTCTCCAACACAAGGTGAAAACTCCTGTGATGCTAGCTACTACCCACATCTAATTTGAACTATTTAGCAAGGCCTACAGTTTATTGTTTTAAAACCATACATTTTAAAACTGCACAGCTGTTCACCTCTGATTGCCAGCTAGATAATAGCTATAAAACGCAAGCCATAAGACAAATATTTCTGCAGATTTGCTAAGTTATAGCCCTCCAAAAATATTCCCTCTGCTGCCCAATATGCAAACACCCTTTCTACTGTTAGATTTTATGACTGCCAAGGATGGAAGTTGTAAAGCATGTGATACCATTGTGCTATACCATAAACTGCTATTTCACTATATTCCACAATATCTTTGGGGAAATTTAGCATGAAAAAAATGAGCAAAACCCCCCTAATTTACTAGAAATACCTTTCTTTTCAGATACAGTTGAACATATTATCATAAATATGTTTTACAAATACGGTGCTCTGAGTACAGACCACCCTAACTAATGGCTGTGTATAGAAACCTGGGGTTTGCCTGCACAATACTACTTCTCCAGTTCTAACAGTTTTGCACTAATATGGTGTGAAAAACCTATATATAGAATGCTTTTGTTAAAATCAGGTTATACTAATTCTATATGAAGTGCTTTAATGAAAAATGTTTAATGGCTGAAATACTATAAGACTGCAGTTAGAGTGCAGGTGCAAAAATGATATTCTACACTCCCTGGAGAGCAAACTTGTACATACTGTGAAATATCAATTAAAGTTTATAGTTGCCTGTACCGGTTAAATGTCTTTTTCATGGGAAATTTTCATCTTCTCTTATGAAGCACTCACTCGGGCTAAAATGTGTACTGAATTATGTGGGCATTTTGAGTTATTAAGGAATAGATTTGTTTTACAAGCAAGCTGTAAGCATTCTTTGCAGTTTTTATGAGGTCATCTACATGACTTTTAAATGGTGCTCTTGGCCAACCTCGATTCTCAGATCAGTTCATTAATTCACACAGCTGTCTTTAAAAACTACAAGAATAATATATACTGGAGTCTGGAAGAAAGAGGTGGATTTCAAGGCTGTATTTCAATCAAGGGACCTGTTGACATCATAAACTACGAAAGGACAGCCTAAGCTGTTTCGTGAACAGCAGCAAGCTCACGATTGAAATATAGCCTGCTTAATTAATTAATTTAGAATACATGGAGAAAGGATACAAAATTCACTTCCATGTGAACACACCTCCCAGCAAGTGTCAGCTGGGACATGTGCAATGTTCAGCGTTGGCAGAGGTTGTCCAGAGTAAAATCTTATATTCTATGGTATATGCTATGGTAGTCAGCCTGCTCACATGTTTCTGGATCTGAATGGATGACCTGGATTTAATTTCTGATTCTGCCACACTTCCTGGGTGGTTTTGGGCAGGTGTCTGGCCTCCCTGTGTTTCTGTTCCACATTCTTACATTTTGGGACATTACAACTTTTTTCATTTCTTACCTATCCTTTTTCTATCTTGTTAGCTTAAAAAGTTTTGTGCCATGGTCTCTCTGCCAAACAATGTTTATATCATAGTTAATGCAAACTCTTGAGATCTCCAGATACTCTTGAAGAGCAAATAAAATCATATGTATATTAATACAGGAAAAAATTGTTTAGGGGGTGTTTAAAAGAATGCAACTCAGGCTGACAAATTTGTATCAAAACCTTCTAAAAAGAGCATGTGATCCCTATTTTAATATGCCTCTCCATAGTCTGGTAAAGAGCAAAAGTCAAAATGTAAGAAATACTTGCAACTAAGCAGGTACATAGTAGAAAATGGATTCATTCAGAATGTGGCGACTAAGAAAGTGAGGATCTACTCCAAGATTTTATCTCTTCCCCTTCATTGCATGTTAAAAGTGGCACAAAGAGTCAGTACAGAGCTAGAAGCTGAGATACTTTCCTACTTGGCTTTATTTATTTTTTCAAGATATTTGAATGAAGCCAGATAAAGTTGTTTAGAGGAATATTTGAGCTGAATCTCCTGCAGCTGATTAATGGATAATGTTTTAGAAATCACTAAATTCTGTTTTCTGAATGTGCTTATAACGAAAGCAGTCATCCTGCAGTGTTGATTCCAGGTATAAGCCCTTTCCTTTCTTTGAGTTTAGGATCAAACTATATTGAGAGCTGTTTGTAATTCACATTTTTCAGCCTGTGTGGGCAAGGTGGATGATCTCCCTTCAGCTCAGAAAACCTGCTGTAACCTCTGTTCCATCTGCCAGCCTCAGCGGGCAGCTCAAGGCCAGCTGAGTCAGTCCACTGTCAGTGCTGCAGAATCAAAGATATCCAAAGGTCTCCTCAGGAAAACAGAGTAACATCAGCACCACCAGGACCTTGCACTGATGCTGGAATATCCATTTGCCAAGTAGATACTTGGATTTCAGTCCATGGGGCTCCTCTCTTTAGAGACTTTCAGATCAGATTACCTGATTTCTAGGGAAGGAACTGGAAAAACACTGGCAGTGACACATTTATCACTACTTTACCCCTAAATGCGTGACACAGAGATTATTTACCTTCCATTTGCTCTCTGCCTGGCAGCAGAGACTGGAGCAGGAAGAGATGATGGGCAGTGTGTGCTCACTCTGACCTTCCTTCACAGCAGAGCAGTTTTCCCGAGGAGTTGTGCCATGGCTGTGCATCGGGACTACTGCCAATTGCCTGTCATCATACTCAGCCTGACCCAGGACAAAACATGGGGGCAGGAGAACAAGGTAGCCCAGCCTGCAGTAGGAATGAAATTTTCCCTGCCCTGTGGTGAGAACCATAACAAGGGATGCAATCAGCAACCTGCCTGTCAGAGGCACTGCCAACCAAGCAGCACGTGAGAGACGCTGGAAAATAAATACTGGCTACTAATCAGACTTACAGACTTTGAGGAAAGAAACGGAATTGGGTCCTTCATTTAAAACATGGTGCAGTTAAATACCAATGAAGGAGGAACGTGAGGGATGCTGGACAAAGAGAAGCAGAGCTCCTAAGCCTCCAGGGCATGGCTTTATTAACTAGCCTGAAGAGAAACACAGTAAGAAGATAGCTGAGTCTCTATTACCACATCCTGTAAGGAAGTCACTGTTCACATTAAATGCATAGGGAGCCCATAAATGACATTATAACAGTGGAGATCAGATATAGCCTGCTTTTTAACTTAGAGCAAGAAAGAATAGCATAAACCATCAACAGTGACTAAAGAAAGGTCTGGAATGAAAGCACGATGTGTGATCTGAGGAGCATGGAAACTACTTTCCTGCATTTTTATCAGAGCTCAAGGGCTGGAAAGATCAGAGCTTTGGGGTCCCGCTAGCTATACCATTGCACGACCTTTGGAAGGGTGATGCTTTCCTGCAGTGGACATTCTTCCCTTCTTCTGCTTGTGTGAAATCCAGAACAGTGTAATTTGAATACCAACTACCTAATGAGAATATATTATTTGAAGAATGCCTCCTCCCCTGAAGAATCATGCTAGGGGCTGTCACTTGGGTTCTGACCTGTTTTTGCATTTTAACCTCTTCATGAGTTAATTGTGTGTTTTCTGAGCCTCTCCTGAAAGACAATGCTACGCAGTACCACTAGTAATATGTAATACATGGGCAGCCAGTCCTTCACTTTGTTTCCAGTATTACCTGTCAAATATCTCATTCACAGTATCTTTAGTTCACCAGTGAAAAACACTGTGGTTTCTCAAAGTCCTGTTTGCCATTTAGGAGAAAAGAGGCAAATCTTCGATGCATACCACCTCATGCAGGAAACAGAGGAGTTGTGGATCTTCCAGTCCTGGAAGTGGCCAAGGTCAGGCTGTGTGGGGCTTTGAGCAACCTGCTTTAATGAAGGGTGCCCATGGCCATGGCAGGAGGGTTGGAACTGATGATTATTAAGGTCTATTCCAACCCAACCCATTCTATGATTCACAAATAAAAATTTGCAAAAGCCTCTCAAGCACTTATTTAGAGTCTACACATTTACTTTCAAATACTGATCTTTTAAATTGTATCTTTTATCCTCAAGTCTGCACAGGAGCTCATGACAAGTATATATGTGTCTACGTTGCCCTTAAAATATCTTCAGAAGTGTCTGGAAAGAGCTTTAAGCTCTAGCCATGCCTCTGGAAACCTCATTATGGTCCCTGACTCATTCAGGGTAAGCAGGCAGGACCTCCGTCATCATGGAGAGTGTGAAGAAAGCTGGATGCTACATGGATGATGACATTCCATGCATTGCAAAACCTGTGCCTTGTGAGGATAAATGATTTCCTCTTCCAGGACAAATCCCTTTTTCATTTTAAACTAGAATCACTGCCATTGAATACATTACAAATAAAAATAAAAAGCTAAACCCTGGATACAGGGCTTCCTTACTCCTTGACAGTGTTGGCATTTTGTGGCAAAGCAATTAAACAGGTCATAAAATACTTTGTGCCATAGTAGGCCATTTGTAATTGTGAAACAGTGAAGGCTGTGATAGCACATGGGCATACCCAGATGCCCTTGGAAAAACTAACCCTTTTTTCTTCTGCATCTCTACATTTTCTGTTAGGAAAGCACCTGATGCATGAAAAACCACAAAGATGTAATGTCATTCACTCTTCAAGTCTTTAAATTCATAGCTAGTTCATGTTCCAGGAACCAGGTAACACTGGCTATGGTTGGGGGTACAGTTGAGTTCTCTTTGTGGTCTTTGCTGTGTTTGGCTGGCAAATGCCATTAAAAGGAAAGAATAATAGGGCTGCCCAGTATTGCTTAGCTTGCCTGTTAGCTCAGCTTAACCATTCACATTTCATGATACCTTTATTGTGTAACTCTGACATACAATGTCTAGTCGTTTGGCCTGGTAGGTCACTTCTTGGACAGAAAATACACCTTTTCAAAGTCACTTTCTTCCATGGATTATTTTAGTTATCCCAAAAACATTCCTTGTAAGACCCCTGCACCTTCAAACTTGCTACATACAGCAGTTGAGAAGATAGCATCATTTCCAGTATTACAATTTTTTAGCACCACTGGCTTCCAGGAACATTTGAAAGGATTAAAATCACCTGCTCCAGTTTTCTGTCAGTTCCCTTTCAAACTCAGACTGCTTCAGTTACTCCATTTTTCTCACTTATGTACTTTATTTCTAACACTGTGTAAAAAAGACACGACACGGGAGTTTTGGCAAGGATCCTCAGGGCTTTTCCCCCTTGGGTCATTTCCAGGACATAGCCACTTGATTTTAAGAGATTTGCCCCTGCTTCAGGCATGAATTGGCCACAGCAACAGCTGTGCTCCACAGATGCTTTTGCCCTTCTCTTGTCCTTAACAGGATTTCAGGCAATGGAGCAAAGCAGACGGTCCCTAACTGTTGTAACTGCTCCTACATGACTTCCTCTTCTGCTACTGCCTAGAAGTGAGCAGAAAAGGCAAATGGAAAACACTTCTTTTTTGTTTGCCACAGTTGTTCTAGTCTGCAGCTGTGTTTAATTAATTACTTGGGTAAGTGAGATGGAGAGAAGAGCTTTTCAAAGCTGTTGAGAAGAGAGCTGTCTGCACCTAATTATACTGTTATAATAATCCCATGGCATTCCTCAGACTTTTCATCCTCTGACTGAATAACAGTTTAGCAAAATATCCAAGGATCGCTTATAGTTTTGAATAAACAGCCGGAAAAAGTGGTAAAGCAAAATAGGATTCAGCTAAAAACATCTAAAAGATTCTCAGCTTGCTCATAGACAAATCATAAAAGATCAGATTCCAGGAAAATAAAAAGAGTGTTTTCAAAATATTTCCCCTTCTTTGTCCAAAATATTTGTTTAAGTTTGCTTTTTTGTGCTTTGGATAGTTGACATGATTAATTTTAACAAAAATACTTAATACTTATCAGAACCACTTGTGAAAGTTCCTTGTAACTGCCAAGAGGGAAAACCAACCAGAATATCATGTAACATTTTTGCTCATTTTGGGAAGAAAAGTATATATGTGAAAAGTGAAATAGTAATACCACAGAGCTAAAAGAAAGATTTTTCATGGACTTAATAGCATGAGTCTTCTTTTTTCTTTTTTTGCCAGAACACACTTTTTGTTAAGCATCCTAGGTTACACCTGAGAAATTAGATTGGGGAGGGCAAAAGAGAAACATTAAGTACCTGGTGAATTGGGAGACCTGTATTAACAAAATGACAAGTCGTGTGATTCTTCCATAAACTACTGTAAGACAGGTTTCTTCTTCTTTGCACACGTAACTCCACATTGCAAATTGCTCACAGAGAGACATAACACATGAATCATACTGTGAAAAGTAAAGAATAAAAATGGAAAAGATCTTCCAATCTGTGGCCACAGAAGTAGTTTTATTTCAATATGTTTATCTCTGCATAAGCCTCAGTGAGCTGTCAGTGCATACCGCAGTTCTCAATGCTGCTACCATTATAAACACACACTATCCCAAGAGGCATATTTCTCTTGCAAACACTTCTGAAAATAAAGTGCACATACGCAAGGTGAATAAAATCGGTGCCAGCCAATGTCTAATGATACCCATCAGAGCCACCTCTGCTGAAGGTTTTCTATTTGCTGAGCTTCTATTCAGGCAAAAAACCATGATGGGAGATGATGCTTACATAACATCAAGCTATATCTCAGTTTAAACACCATGACTTTTAATTTTGCTGCGTACAAAAGCATATTATCTCAGAAAGTTCTCTTGAGCATGACAGGTTTAAATATTAATGGAAATGTTAATTCAGCTTTCATGTGGACAGTCCAGCCAATATTGCAATTGCAACAGCCCTTTCCAAAAGAGACACATATTTGCAGAGCTAAGTATGCAGCAGCTACTACTTTGACAATGTGCTAGTAGCAGACACTGTAGATAGATAGTGAAAAAATATTTCACTTTTGTGGAATAAGCCAGAGTATGGGCAGGCAGAAAGGAGACATTAGTGTCATGCACAGACAGCCAATGCAGACACAGCCTGGAGATTTCATTTGGCTGCCGACTGCAGACAATTTTCTGTAATAGTTCAGAACTCTACATACCTAGCAAAGACAACATTTTTCCAAGCTAAATTTATGCCTGAGTCTTTCATTTAGGGCATGTCATTAATAATATCACCCAAAGGAAGTATTTGAACATTGAACATCCACAAAAATATCCTTAAAGCAGCTGTCGCAATGTGGCAGCTTCAAAATCTTGTTGTCATGTTGACATTTTCTCATGTCTTGATAAAACCCCCTTAACTGGGAGACTGAGCTTGACAGTAATGTTTTTCCTCTCTGCCCCTCATCTTTCCATCAAAGGAATAGGGCAGTGGTTTTTTGGGGGGGGTTTTCAGTGAGGACAATCAACACTTGAAGCCCTAGAGATGTAGCTCCGTCTCACCAGAATCATGTGTGCTTATAGTCTAGCTCTCTGGTGTCCTCTGAAGGTGACTCACAGCTGTCTCCGGAAGGGTCCTAATGGAGGTAGCCTCTCCCTGGACAGACAAGGACTTTCAGAGCTGCTTTGCATCTCTTGATCTCTTGTAGATGATGCAAAAGGGGATGGAGTATAGGGGGAAAGGCTAAATGTGCATCAGGTAATGTCATGTTTCTTTCTCTGATATTTCTTTTGTAATTATATTTTCTTGGTTTATAACATGACCACGTAACCCTCTCAAATGGGAAGACACCTGCAAAATCAGCACCTGGAATTAAGTACTTGTCATGAGACATGGGATTTGCACACTAAGAACTTTTCACAGTGCTCTGGACAGCAACAGACTCTTACACTAATGCTGCAATAGGTCAGTTACAAAGAATAACCCATTCCTCTCTGCACCCAAAAATCCCCAAAGTCATGGAATAATAAGAGATGATAAAATCAAAAAAATGGAAAATGGAAAGAGGGAGGAGAGGATGGCAGACTAGCACATTTCTATAGTCACAGATGTACAGTGTCTGGTGATCCTATAAAGAGGTAGAATATATGGAGAATACTGTATTTTCTGTCACTTCTCTAGGGAATTTCCCACTTCAATGACATATCTCAATGCCGGAGACATTCTCCCTGGAAAACTTTGTGCCAATCGTTCTGTGCTTCTGGTTAACTATAGTAAATGAACAGGGAATCAGAATACATGCTCTCCCTCCCACCTGGCCTTGAGACAACTCCTTCAAAAGATAAAACTGCAACATGACCACTGAAATGGACAAGACAGCAAATATAAAGGCAGAAAATGTATTTCCCTAACAGCTCTACCACTGCTAATCACACGTGACATTTATAAATGGACTGCATATAATACAGAAAGGCTTTATTCATTTGATATGTAGCAGGGGGATTTCGGGTTTTCTATCTCACTGACAGAGTTTATGGACCACTTGTCTTTCCATTACTGATTGCACAACACTCCTGGTGCAGCAATGAGTGCTTACATGGTAAGTTGATATTCAGGCAAAATTTGTAGCATAATTTAACTTTCTTTTGGCAAAAATATCAGATGGAAACCATGATAGGATTCAGCAGCGTGTGACAAGTTACCCTGTCACAGGTCAGGGGGTGCCAGCTGATGGTCCGTGTCCTCTGTCATACATCCACCACTTGGAGGATCTGCCATGTCATGGTGGTAATACCCTCTACCATAGGACTTTTGTTATTTTGATGTGTGTGGTGTTATTTAAACCCCACTCTACTTGTTTCAGAGAAAATCAGTTGCAGGGAAATCAAAACTTGTGGCAACTATAGTGTAGAATTTATATTAATCTCATGTAATTGATGTTATTTTCAAAGACAGTCACCCTGTGCTTCATATCTTATGAACAGCAATGATTTAACATCAAGAAACCACAATTTATTCTAATAAAACTTTTTTTGGAAATGAAACTTAGATTCCAATGGGACTTCATAGATTATACACTTTTCAGAACTTGAATCATAGATTTTTGAGTTGGAATTGAACAATGAAAAATCCTACAGCTCTATTAGGTCATTTTCTCTTTAATTTTGGCCAAAAGAACACTGCTTTCTGAAATGCATTCCCAAAATCTTTGTCTAAGATATTTTTAAATTACTCATATGATGAAACTCCTGGCATTCTTCGTTAGACAACATTCCCAAATCTGATCAACCAATTAATATCTTTTCTTCCTCCTATTTGAATGAAATTTGCTGCCCTCAAATATTTTCTTTGAAATTCCATTTCAGTTCAAGATTTATACATATTATAGATAAAAAAAATACTCCTAATAGTGATTGTTATATGCATAGTCTGTTGCAGCAGAAGTGCCCTCTGTTCAAAAAAATCTGATCCATATGTCAGAGGTACCCTGATGGGCCGTGGAACCCTTGCAGCATGGATGCTGTCAAGGAGATTGGCATCCTGTCAAAGCCAGAGCGTTTGAGGGTGAAATGAGGAACAAGTAAGAGGTCCACTAACCCAGTGAAATGTGTTTGATTGGCTGTGCAAGATCTCTTTTTCTTCTAACTCCTTCTAGATTCTCCTCCCCTGCAAGGTCAGACACTTGGAGGAGCAATTTATAAACTCACAGTTCATATTCTGGTTGCAGTTCCAGAACTGACACAAAATTAAATCAGTCTTGAGTGCAGTAGGATACAAAAATTACCTTCTCAGTCTACTGAGCCCTTCAAGACTTCCAATAAATCTCCCAGCAGCAGCATTCCGGTGCTGGTTGCCGATCTTCCTTGCCTTACTAAAAGACCTTGAAATGGAAAAAGAAGGGTTTTCTTTGAAGTCATATTTCATAGCACAAAAAGACATGCACAGAAGCAGCTGACTTAAGTGGTTTCCCCTTCTCGTTCAAAGTATTTTCTGAAAAGTCTTAAATGGGACTTTTTAGTTAATCCCCAGAACTCTTAGTTGCAGGGGCCACAGCACATATGAAAGCAGGAGCTGATATTGACAAAGGCTGCTTTTAAAAAAAGATGAAGGCAAAACACTTTAAAAATATGCAGGCTAGGAGAAACATTGTTAGACTTCATCTAATTGCATTCCTCCCCTGAAAATTATAGCACTCCTCCCTAAAAAAAAATTAAACTTAAGCAATTATATTCACTTCATCTTAGAACTGGCACTGAGTGCAAATGAAATATATCCCTGCATAATTATTAAATTGAGCAAGACATAATTATCTCTAGTAAGATTCCCTGGGCTTCAGTAAGAGATGTGCTGAGTTTTAGAGGAACCCACTCTTGTGGAGCCACAGGAATGGGTCTCGAGGCTGGCTGTGTCCTTCCAGATCCCATTTATTTGGTGTGTGACCTGGCATGGGCTCCCTGTGCTATTGCTGAGCTGAGCATGCCTGGGGAAGAAAAGGCTCCTCATTTTGCCTTGTTCCTCTTTCCCAAGAGCTCGTGGAGCTGGAGGACTGGACTGGTAGGGCCACATGAAGGCATGGTGTCTGAAGAGAGGGGCCCAGTAAATGGCCCCTCACTGAACATTACCTGAGGATGATTTCACTCAGGGGAGAAACAGCTCCCAGAAGTGTGAGGGTGACTGCCCTGACATGGATGACCATGCGGATTCAGAAAGTTTTCAGAACCTTCATGAAGGTCAGCCTATCCTTTCACAAAGAGCTGCTGTGGTTTCTTTAATGTCAGGCTTTCCGTTGCTTGAACCAGATTAAATACTGTGCAGTGGACATGGACACCAGCCCTGGCACCTATCAAACTTTGGTCTTGATGCTGATGCAGCCTTTAGCCTGGGACCCACTTCTATTTTAGGTGTAGAGCCCTCTGAACCTGTCCATGTGCAAGTGGGCTCCAGGAGGAACTCCCATGTGAGTGACCTGTGAGGACTTCATTTTGTTTGAGGCTGCTTAAAGTGTTATTGGAAAATTCTGTAAGGCAGCTCAAGTGAGTGAAAATGATTTGCTTAGGATGAATGTAACCACCAGTGCATTACTTCACATAATCTAAACAGAGTTTCAGGCACACTTCATCTATCATTTCCTGAAAGAGGGAGACTGAGTTAATGCTCTCTGACAAATATTATGTCCCTCCAGCAGCCCTGGTGCTGTCTTCCACGTTTCCTGACCCACTTTTATTAGATATATAAACAGCACGACTAAAACACAGGTTGGATTTTGCTGTTAGAAATGCAAGATAAGGACACTATAAAGGCTCATCAACACCCCAGCCCTCTCTGTAAGAGACACCCAGCACTCATGAGATTGGAGATTTCTTCTCAGTGCTGTAAGATGAGTCACTTGGCTAGTAATTATGATTTATAACAGCATTTTAATTGCTTTCTGGACTCTCTGATGAAGACAGAAGAGGGCAAGGTGTCATGCCTAAGGACAGTGTCCTTCAGGGCAGGGAGAGAGGGGAGAGCAGGGCTGATGTCCAGTGGCGAGTGAGCATCGCTCAGAGGGCAGCTGGAGTGGCCCAGGAGGAAAGCAAGGAAGGCATGGCATGCCAGGCAGGGCCACTGATCGGCTCCTGGCAGCTGGTGTGCTAATGCTGACTGTCTCCCCTGAATCTAACATGAATGTCAGGGACAGGACTTGGAGCTGGTAAAGAAGAGGGAAAACTCCAGCTTTTCAATGTTGCTTTTGCTACAAAAAGTGTGTCTTGCAAACCTGTGGAGAGCTGTGAGCCCTTGACACGCCCCTGGAGAGGAGAGGCTTGATAAGAAACCTCCCTAAAGGTTACAGCGACCACTTGGGACACCCCCAGCACGCTTTGCGCCTTTATGGTAATACCTTGTATCCAGTTGGCTAGTTGGTTCCTACCCGACCCCTACCTTTCCCCAGAAAAACCACTGCGTTTGCCCGTGAAGGACAGGAATTCCTGTCTCTGGCTTCGCCTTTGCAGAGGCTACGAGAACAATAAAGCTACATCCGTGGAACAGCCATACGGTCTCCTTGTCTCTCTCTATCCTGAGTCAGCCTGAGGTGATTCGCAAAGAGCTGAAATCACTAAGAGCTGATATCACTGCGAATCACCCATTGCCTGGGGAGACAGCCTTAGCCCCTGTAGGAGTCGCTCTCTGCAGGGCACTCTTCAGGGCCGCGGCATGTCAGTGCTGACTAGCGCCGGTCCCCCCTCGGCACAAACCTTTGTCCTACAAGTCTGTAGTGGATGTTTTAGTAGGTTAAATTTGCCTTAAAAACACCCAAAGCCTCGAATATATTTATTCATTAGCTCTAAGTGGGACTGTAGCCACATCTCTGGGCATGCATACAAAAAGTAATCAGAAGAAAATTAGGACATTTCTTTCCAAACATGTAAACCTCCCACATCCATCAAACTGCAATTTCCCTAAAGTCAGTCCTCACTGCTCACTTTCCCAGAAAGAAGAATTACAGAGCAACTTAGAAGTCAGCAAAAAACATACAAGGCACACATCCTCACTATATTGCTAATCCAAAGGGCTCAGAGGTTAACTGAGAGCTGGCAGGAAGGACAGAAGAGTTTTCTCTATCTAGTTTCCCTGATAAAATCATGCTAAAACATTGGCTGGAGCAGCAAAGGCTTAAGACAGCACTCCAGAGAGCTGGCCTTGTGCCCTATCATCGAATCTTCACTCATTGTTTTGAGGTGGTGAGTATAATCTGAGCAATATCACCTTCCTCAGGCTGTACAGAGAGGTGTCTTTCAGGCTGCTAAATCGTCACGTGTTACAGCCAACCATACAATCTATGTATCCTGACAAACCGAAACCCAGATTTAATTTTTCATTTTGCACTAGGAAGTAAATGTCCAATCCTACTCTTTTGTGTATCAGATATGCAATTTACATTTTTACTGAATATTGAGAAGAGCATCCCAGCGTTAGTGGTATTCTCTTACATGGGTTATAATAAGGGGGTCTTTTACTGCATTTGGTGAAATCTTTATTTAAAGGGAGCAATTTTTTTTTTAAATGGAAAATGGAAAAAAATAGCAAACACAAATTCTCTCACTGCGAGGAAATAAAAAATGGTTATGGTTGTCAGCCACAGCAACAAATAAATAATTAAATTGGTTTTAACTGCTCCCAGAGATTGCCACACAAAACTGGTGTGGGTGGGGGAGCTGGGTACGGACAGATTATGTTTGGCCAGGACAGGCACAACCCCAGGAGGTAAATCTGTGATCAAGATAAATTTATTAAGTGTAGTAGTGACCCAACCAGCTG
>VYZT01036016.1:60608-70725 GCA_013400735.1 Pomatostomus ruficeps | reverse complement strand
TTTAAAGAGAGGCAGTTGAGATATTAATCCAAGAAAAGGCAGATAGACATTTCAGAGTAGTGCCCAACCCTCTGGTCAGTTACAGACTGTGCATCCCCCAACGCTCAGCAAAATGTGCTTCCAGCTAAGCTCAGCCATTACTGATAAATACTACCAGCCTCCATATATGAAGTTGCCAAGTTTGCTGATATAACCCAAACCACAGTTACGAATCTAGCGCAGTTTAACCTACCATCTCAATAAAATTATTTAGTTTGCAAAGCTATATACAGAACATTGCTTACATCTAGACAAACCAAAATGAAAAAAGTGCCTCCACCAAGAGAGCACAAATAACGGAATAGTGATAATTCCCAGGATTACTACAGAAAAAAACAAAAGAGCAAGTAATGGTTTTATTGATTTAAACAATATATTCTCAGACTTGGAAGCCTATATTAGTGTAACAAAACAATCATAATCCATGTGTCTCTGTAGCTGTTATCCTAAAGATGCTGACATAAACACTGTACTCACCCATGAGGCAGACATGACACCACAGACAAAAAAGTCATTGTATATAGAGTCTCAACACAGCATATATGTCAGTACACAGAACAAAGCAAGGCTTTCTGCATAAAATCCACGCTAAAAGTCATCTTGCTACTTATGTATCATCTGAAGGTAAGAGATTTACTAGCTGCCTAACACATCCAGCTGGTCTGTCTGAAGTACAATTACTCAAATATGCAATATCTGTGACTATTACGGAAAAACTTCACACCTACAAGGCAAGTGCTCTCCCAGCATTAACACCAGAGAAAAATATAATGTTTTAACTAAACTATTTTTTCAAATGGTTAAGTTAATGACCAGATCTCATAAGCCAATGAAAGAAAACATATAAATCTAGCCATTAGGTGCAAATTGCTATCTCCATTGCTAAAAGTTATAGAAAGACTGCACTATAATAGCATAGCTACATATGAAAGAACACTTTCCAAGACGTAAATCCCCTTTGTGTAGCATGAAATAAGAAATGCGTTTCTTAAAACGTACTAATCAAAGAAACCTCAACACCTAGGAAAGAGATTGAACTTAAATTCATCAAAAAAAGACAACGGCAAATAATTTTTGAGGGGTTTGGGCCAGCAGACAGAATAAAACCAGTTATACACCTATGTTACTCATATTATCATATGGGAAAGTAAGGTAGAATCGTACTAACCTCTACAATAGCTGATAAATCATTAAAGGCACACACACTTGCTGGCCTCACCAGACAGTGCATTATTTGGAAAGTGATACCTGCTCATGTGCTGGAGCAAGTCTGTATTTCAAGTCTGTCATCAATATCGTGAAAGCAATTTTTCAGAAGCAAGGGTCTGTTCTTAGGAATACAATTATGCTATAGCTATGCAGTCTCTGAGTATAAATCACACAGCATCTTCCCTCCTGATAGTAATTTCTACTTCTTCCCTTCTCATGACACAGCTTTATGCAAAGCAAATCCTTGATTTGGTCACCATAGTTGTCCGGACTTTAGAAAAGGTGTAAGTGTGGAAACAAAATAGCAAAGACACAGTAGGAACTTCTCTTTCAGCAGCAGCACTTAAAGCCAGACGCAGGTAACTAATCTGCAGTGTTTTGAGGTCGGGTTTAATACTGAAGTATTATTTTAAAAACATACTGCATACAGTAGTGGTTTAAGTTAGAAAATTACCATGGCTTTGGAACAAGTGTAGGAACACCTGCTTACCACGTTGCAGCTCAAGAGCTGGAAATTTAAGGCTTTAATGCAGGCCAAAGGTTCATACATTGTTCTCTTCATGAACGATACCAGCCAAAGAAGCTGCCCCTGCCCCACTCACTCCCACTTCGAGCCATCTGCACCAGCCTCCAGCTTGCACAACTAAAACAACTAAATCTGATTATCAGCACAGCATCCCTTCAACACTGAACTGATGCATGTTGAAAATATAATTGTTTGCAGAAGGTTATTTATTAGACCGTAATAGTCTTTACAGTACTGCTCCATAAAGTCATTCAATAGAGCTCAGCAGACAAGAGCCAGCAGCTTTTGGAGAGAGAGGAGGGACAGCAGCACCATGGCAATCCCAGAATCAGTGAGCCAACAATGCAAAGGAAAAAACGTGGAAGCTGTCTCTGCTCTCTTACTCTCAGGATTGCTTAACTGTACCACTGTGGCTCCAGTACACAAAACTATAGAATGTTATTGCATCCAGATACAAGACAGATCATGCACCAAAGCTCCAACCACCAGTTTCACAGCTTGATGAATTACAAGTTGAAGTTTGCATCCTCACATTGTCAGATCAGGCTGTGAGTAGCAGCTGTTCAGGAGCAGGCACACTACATACCTGCCACCTGTGCCTGTCTACTAGCAGCTGATTTCTGAATACGCAGACAGAAAACTGGTAGTGACTACTTTGCAAATTACCTAGTATTGAATAACTAGAGATCACATCAACGCTTCTAACATCCTTCCCAGGTAACTGAAGTTCATCTGGAAGAGGTGAAAGGCTACATCCTAAGATAATGGATCTGAGGTTACTGAAGACCAAAAAGTAGTTACCGGAAAAAAGAACAACTAAGACACCCAAATCTATAAGCAAATTTAATCAGAATAAAAACATACCAATTTTTTCCAGGTCTTGGGAGGTGCCTGCGCTTGTAACAAATGCTAAAACTAAACAAGCTATTCCATATGGTCAAACCCAACATTTCACTAAGAAAGGTTCTTTTAGGAGTACCTGTATTGATTCAACCCATACACCAATCAACTCCACCTCTCAGTGTTCTTCCACCAATGTGCTTATACATCCTTACAGTTGCATGTCAGCTACCACACCAGCTGAGAAGCTTGTGTTATCCTAGCTGAATCAAAAAACTAAAGACTGAATGCAATTCCACAAACTCTTCACGAAGCATATGACCATAAAAGAATTCTAGAACTGACCACAGAAGAGACGTGTAGTCACATTCAATACAAGCCTATTTGTTCTTCTAAAAATGCCTTATAAATCCACACATTAGCCTTCAAATAAAGGCTTACATGCTGCAAGCTCCAAAGCTGCTGCAAAACAGCAATTTTAGTTCCAGAGACCAAGAAAGCAGGTGGTTGCAGTTTAGTGCTTAATTTCCTTTTCTCGGGAGGAGAAAAAAGGCATGGAAGATTAAGACTTTTATGATTTCAACAAGCCTTCTGATCATAAAGTGAGCCATGACCTTTGAAGTAGAATATACACCATTTCCAAGTACAAAGGAAAGACAGAGTTCACTTAAACACGTGGTTCATAAAAGCACATGTATGGCCACCTACATCTCTCTTTCCTATACTGTGCAGAGTACATGTACGCAGAAGAGCACCATCACATGAAAGAACTCAACTGCAGGAGAATCAGAGAACACAACCCAGCTGGTTACAGAAGGCAGCAAAGAATCAGCCACAGGTAATGCCTGTGTTGGGCCAAACTCTTGGGTAAACAAATCACATGAAACACCTTAAAAAGATTATTTATGCTGGAACACAACTTCGCCAAATTCTTATTAAAACTTAGTAGCTTCTTATTGCCACATACCATACATACTGCAGAAATTTTACTAACAGGTTTGCAGCTTCTATTTTTAGGAACACAGTGTGAGAGACTGCATCCATGAGCATGCCTCCATATGCAAAAGTGGTCACATTTATTACAAAGGATTGAGGAAATCAGCACTACAGAAACCACAGCAGTGAGAATTCAATAAAGGCAGCTGCTCCAAACTGTTAGATATTCTGTGATAATTTTACTCTCACCTCTAGTCCTTTTCCTTGCACTGCTTTGTTTAGACTTCAAAACTCAGAAAGTTGCATGGGTAAAAACACCAAGTATTTACTACCAAAATTGGAATTAACTGGTTTGAATCACATTTTAAGCTTTAAAAAAAATCCACAGGAGATAAACTTATTATATTAAAAGTATATTACTAACTAAAGATTTATTCTTCTTGATAGGTATTATCAAATGTTTTTATTTGCAACTAGTTAACAAATTTGACAGTCCTTGTTTAAGATGCACTTACCACATCTACAAAAACCGTGTAAATCTTCATAATGTTTAAAAGTTGTCTGGGTTCCCCCTTCTCTTTTCCCCCCTCCCCCCACCCTGTTAGCAAGTGAAGGATACAATTAAACTTGGGGTATTTTGCTTGCTATATGTAGGTGACAATTTGAATCCTACTGAGAATATACTTTTTTTCTGACAGTTTACCTTAAATTACCTTAAACCTTACACATAACTTCATGTATTTTGTTCAGTAATTTTAGGCATGCAGAATTTTGACAAAGAATTTCCTAACTGAATTCTTAATTACTAAATATGTTTTACAATAAAGATTTCCAAAGACAGCACAGGTCTGCAGTGCTTCCCTAACAGAGATTGACTAATCTCTAGGCTCTCAGATACCTCTGAAACATTTCCTGACATATTTTAGAATCTGCTCTCATTTTCATAGACATTAAACCCCGTTACTTCCTAAACTTTCCAACTCCTGCTTTCTTAACTCTAAGTATTCTTTAAAACTATACTTTTTGAATTAAAACCAGTTATTTTTCTAGAATTCGTTTCTTAATGATGGCAAATCAAAAAAAACTGGAAACTTCACTGAAGATGGGCCAATGTTTTATGTTCTCCCTAGAGAAACTGAAGTCAATAGATAATTCAGATAAAGCTTTTGTCCCTCCAACAAATTGAAAACATGAAATTTAAAAAAACATTGTTTTTGTTGTACAATTAAGAAAAATACAATATGACACATCACTCAAGTAGACAGAGTAAAAAAAAAAAAAAATTTAACTTGTATACATTTATAACAATTCCTTAGAGCATTTAAGGCTTATCACCAGCTAAATTTGAAATGGCAGTACAAGTATAATTGACAGATTTTAACACTTCACCCAAACTAATCTCTCAGTAGCACATATTCAAATCTAAGAGAAGCCAATCACATCAGCAGCTACCATAGGCGTTTGTTTTCATACCAGCACAGACACACAAATTCTCAACAAGTACAACACTGGCACTCCACCTACTAATTTAATATGATGGCCTCAAATATTCATTTAGCCAGGGAAAACGTTGAGTAGCTATTTCTTCCACAAAGGCTTACAGTCTTTTATAACTGAATTTGGTATTACAAAAAGACCACTGTGCACAGGTACACTTTCTCAAAAATAAGAGTTTTGTCAATTAAAATATCTGAACAAGACTGCAATCTTTTCTAGATCAGACAACTTTCTTCTCACTTCAGTTTTACGTTACTGACACAATAAACACAGTCAACCATAAAACCAAGCAAGAGTCGGAAAGTAGTAATTTCTTTCCTCAGGTCTGACGCAAGCTCAGAGTACCTGCTATGTGCCCTAAGGCACACATTTTTACAGGGGTTCAGGGATTAGATGCTAATGTCTAAACCTGGACCAACTCTTCCGCAATCCATGAGTTCATCTGTGTAACTATGGAGTAACCAAGGTTGGAAGGGACCGCCAGTGGTCATCATGCCCAAGCCCCAGCTCAAAGCAGGGCTAATTGCAGCAGGTTGCCAAGGGCCACATCCAACAGTCTTGAACTTCTTGAACTCCTCCATGGATGAAGACTCCACAACCTCTTCAGGCAACTTCTTCCAGCATTTTACCATCCTTGTGGAAAAAATTATTCTCCTTAGTGCAATCAAAATTTCCTGCTCTTCCAAATTACACTGGAATGTAATTGCCTCTTGTACTCTTGCCATACGCTTCCAAGAGTCTGGCCCCATTTTCTCTGTATCCTGCAACCAGCTGGTTAAGCCTTCTCTGCTCTTGCTGGCCACTTCATTTCTCAGGGACTCTCCACTGGATTCACAGATTAATGTGGTTATATCAGCATCTTTCTGGGACACTCAAAACTGGACACCATTTGCAAGACGCAGTCTCACAAATGCTGAATAAGGGGGAACAACCACTTCTTCATTAAGAACTTAATTAGAGTTAGATTCTCAGGATCATTTTTTTTTCTGTCACAGATATCACATTTTAATTTACACACAGATGTGAAAAACACTTCACAATTCTGTACTCCAATTCTTTTTTATACCAGAGGATACGGTAATTATTTAACGTATTTATCTCATCTTAACTTTCATCTGAAACAAGATTCATATCACTGCTATCACAAGAAAAACTTGTAGTATCTGCTGCAGTCATCTTAAGTGTGCTCTCCGAAAGAAGTTACACTAACCTGAATTACAGCAAAAGCATCTAAAAAATGAAGATGAAATAATTGTTTCCCTGCATCCTGAAGCATCCCATGAGATGAACCTATAAGCAGTTTGATTGCTCTGTTTAAGAAGAGCAAGCACAAATCACAGGACTACACAAGCTGTTTTCTGCATGTATACACCAATGCTTCCAGGACAGAAATATCTATTCTGGCCATTTTAATAGCTGTTAGAATTCAGGACTTGTAACAGTTTTAAAGGAATGCAAATTGCACAGTCCTCCCACTCTTCTCAACCAAACTATTCCTTGTCTTCCCGAGGAAGTAGTACAAGACCTTGTTTACAAAGGCATGTATGCAATAAGCTATCTGGAAGTTGCTATAGGATGGTGTTTGAAAACCTTCTAGAAACGTCAGGGAAATTAATATTTGTTTATATAATTCCAGTTCCTGTCTAACTGACGTGAAGATACTGCACACAACAGAAATTAAGAACTTGGTATCTAAAACCTGTGTTACAATTTTATTTTTTTCGTTTGAGACTATTTCTTCTTTAACTTCTAGAAGCATAACAGAACCATTCTAATGTGAAAAGTTCAATTAAGGAGTAAAAGAAGAATCACATTACTAAGAATTTGTTCACAATAACAGGTAAATTCCAATAAATCATCTTGGAAAATAAGGGCATCTTCTCCCATTAAAGATGTCCCAATCTCCATATTCCAAGCAAGAAAATTCTTTTCAGATGCAGCATTGGAAAACCATTAGTCATTTGCAAAAAAACATTCCAATGGAGAAATACATTCCAGTTTAAAATTGCATTGCAGAAAGAAAAAGCAATTTCCCACACTTATTATTCCCACAAGTGCTTTGATAGCTCCTAGACACCAATTTTCTATTGAACTCAACACCCTCCCCAAAAGAGCAGAAGGACATAAAAAGCAGAATCATGCACGACTTGAAAAGGTAATTTCACATCTCTTTACTAAGATTTGCTGTCTTTCTCCTATCTATGTTCAATTCCTCACATCATGACAATACCCTTTGAGATGTCAGGCTTTTATCTTACATCGTGCAGTATTACACCAGGGCTCTAAATCAATATTAAGTCCATCCATAAATTACTATTCTTTCTAACCATGAACTCCCTTAACTATACACAGTCAGAAAAAAGTCACTTTTCTCCAACATTCCATAGCTTTTAATTGCTATATGGTTCTTCAACCTCTTTTAATTAAGGTTTTCATAATGAGATTGAAATTCAGTGAAAGCAACAATCTCTAAACTGATTAACTTCAAGCAGGACCCAAGTAATTTGAACACAAGACTTCTCAGGAAAGCCAAGAGCTGTTATTTATTGTAGTATTGTTTTTTTAATATGCTGGAACCCTAACTTCAAATGATCACTTTCCTACTCACTGATGATATTTCATTAATCTCCAAAGTAGCCAAAGTCAGTTACTGCACAGTTTTAGCAGGCAGCAAGTTTCCCTCTCCTCTTACCAAAGAGGTTTAGCAGTTCAGAAGGAGGCAAATACAGCTTCTTTGAAAATTAAGTTGAACAATTTCACCCTCTTCTGTTCATGCTGGTGTAACAATAAAGAACCCACTCTATGTCTAATACCACTCTTCATGGAGGGAGTATCACAAGGAAACTCTTGAAACTAAGTCCTACTTTTTTAGACTAAAACCCCCCAAAACAACATAAACAAACCAAAAATTAAAAAATCCCAAAACTTACAGAGATAACCTCAGCAGAAACATCTTAGGTAGAAGATGACTCCTTTTTTTCCACGTTGTTAAAAATGCTTTCCTGCACTATCAAGCTCTACTGGAGGGCATGGTACTGTGCTACCCTGTCTCTAAGCTCTCCCCTCAGAAGCTCCATGATTTTCCAGATAAATTGTCAATGACTGCAACATTTCTTTAAACCAATGGTTTTCCTTGCCCCTCCTG
Source organism: Pomatostomus ruficeps (assembly GCA_013400735.1). Lineage (NCBI taxonomy): Eukaryota > Metazoa > Chordata > Aves > Passeriformes > Timaliidae > Pomatostomus > Pomatostomus ruficeps. Next base: position 62,533 of record VYZT01036016.1, on the reverse strand, counting down.
TTCCCATTATTTTAGCTAGATCTCTTTTTGCCTCTTATTTCTCACACAAACCCTGAGAAAGGCTTTCTTGAAAAAGTTATTTTCCTTGTCCTTACTTTTCTGGGGTTTTTCTTCTACTAAGTAACAACTGCATTCTTTTGTTTAAGCTGCCTCCGTTTTGGTACTTGCTTACAGTTGCAGATTCTCAAGTGCTGTATTGGTATGTACGTAGTATATACATACACAGACAAATATATTCAACACAAAGTAAGCATTTACATGTTTCCCTTCTTCTGTATAAAGGCCCAAAAACTGAAATTGAAAAGGCAAAAGACCAGTCAAGTAGCCAAATCTGTGAGACATCAGCAAACACATCTTTAGGCAGCTTACCACCACTGATGCTATTTGAGAATGCTGGACATGATTAGTTCCCTAAACAGTTGCTTCTTCCAGTTCAGTTCTAACACTCAGACCCTCACTTTGAAAGTTTGCATAAAGTTAGCCCACATAAAATTACAGAGAAAAGAATGCAATACTCCTAATTATAAATCTCTGACCAGCAAGCAGCTGCCAGGAAAAAAAAACCTTTCCTACACTCTTCATATATCCTCTGACAATGCTGCTACACTTTGGTTTTCTGGTAAGATTTCTCATGACCGCTTCTCCAGTGAACCCTCACCTCACCCCCTTTAGAAATAGTTATCTCGAATGCCTCAGGTCTCCAAAACGTATCTGATCATAGTATCACATGCAAGCTACTAAGTGAATAGAACATTTCATACACCAGTAAGGTTTTTAAGCTTCCTCAGTTTGACATCTGTGGTTTTTCCCACTCACATGCTACATCACCCATGTTTTACAGATACACAGCTGAACAAAATCCTTGAGGAAAATGCTTCCCTATCCCACTTTTCTATTCTTCTGAAGTAGAAGAATATAACCGTATTGTGACCTTCTTCTTTAGAAAGCACAGGGTGGGGAAAAACACACACAGAAGAACACTCACTATCACCACACTTTGTTTTATTACAAGGATTTATATGTAAGGTTTTATAGCCAGCAGAGTTCGGTGTTTACAAGACAAGACTACCAATGCCATGGCTCCCCAAACCAGTACAAGCTGACAAATGAAGGTATTGTACCTCCCTCCATTTGTTCACTCCCAGTACTGTGCTATACCTCCCAACGGCCAGGGCAAGAATATAAGCATCCATCCAGTCAAACAAATACACTAAGTATCCTAAGTTAAAGATAACTCGGGAAAAAAAAGTTTGGTTTTACCCTGCATCTGTTCTCAGTCTAGTTCATAGAGTGACTGCACAAGCCTACACTGACAAAACAGAAGGGACAGCAGAGGACAGAAAATCAGAAGCAACAGGAGAGATGATGACAGAGGAAGGCTTTTCTCAAGCGGCTTGAGGTGTTCAAGTAAACACAACCTATTGCCTTCTGCTGAGGCTGACTTCATGAGAACCACTAAGTTCTTACACTATAATACAAAACTTGACTGTTTCACAGAAAAACAACTGGAAGTCTGCAAGCACAACTACACACTTGCATCACAGGGTGTTAATACAGCCGGATGTGAAGTGCTGCATCAACTTCCAACTCTGCTCTAGAGGGAAGTCCCTGCTCAAGGCTACTTGCACCCACAGCCCCGTGCGTCGCACCTGTAACAACAGAACAGTGGTAAAGGACTGCTAAAGCCTTTTCTTCTAAATTACATACCCACTGCGGCATACCCAGATTTAAGTTCAAAGCCCTGTCACCACCAAAAGCCTTGCAGCGATGTTACAGCCGTGACTCGAGGGCCAGTCATTTCACACGCCGCCACCAGGGCGGTGAGAGAGCACCCCCCCCGAGCGCTGCCCTCCCTCCCCGGACTAGGGCCGGCGACACAAACCACTTGAGTTCTGCCGGCATCCCTCACAGGCACATCTCGATGC
>VYZT01036016.1:0-60274 GCA_013400735.1 Pomatostomus ruficeps | reverse complement strand
CGAGGCCGAGGGAGGGGCGCAAGCGAGCATTAGCGTCTCTCCAATGGCGGAGGGAGGAGCGGGGCGGGGCTGAGGCGGCAGCCAATGGGCGGGCGCGGGCAGGGAAGCGGGGGTGCGCGCATGGCGCCGGTGGCAGCGGCGGGGCCGAGGCGGGGATGGGGAGGGGGGCAGGGCGGCGTGGAGCTGCCCGCCCTCCTAGTCCCGCTCCGGGACGGACCCGGAGCACCCGGGAGCCCGTTCCCGTACGCGGTGGGAAGGGGACCAGCGCGGCACGGGGTGGTGCTGCTGCCGTCGTCATCCCCGCCGGCAAACGGGCAGTCCTGCCTCGGGCACGCCGGTGGCTGGAGCGGGGGGAGGGCCGGGGTGGGGTGAGGCAGCGGGAAACCCCTCGCCGCTTCGTGTTGAGGGAGCTGATGGACGAAGCGGTTCCTCCGAGACCTGGAGGGCTGTTCCCAGGACGCCTCGGGCTGTGTCCTGATGAAATCATCCCTCGGAGCCGACGGAGAGCCCGGGGTGAGAGCTCCGGAAAGCGTTTAGGAGATCATACCTAGTTACTGTAATGCCCTTGCCAGCAGCTCAGGAGAGATGTATCCTGGCCGGAGTCCGCCAGGACATCGAAGGCCCTTGCAGGGAACCCTGCAGACTAGTCTCGCATAGAGCTTAATCCGATAGGATTTATATTTGGGCTGAACACTGGCGTGAGCCTGGACACCCAGCTGAGCTGTATCTGATTTACCAAAATATGGGTATAGATCTAATATAGATACTCAACTGAGACGGACAATAACTTTTTAACAACGAAGTTAGAAAGTGTATGCTTTATTCGGACGGGCCTATGTCGAGATAGCTTCCTAATACACAGGCAAAGTCATAAAGCATTACAAGGTCTATTTATCTACAAAAGATTCAGTACAAATGCATATTCATACCATTGCCACCACCCACTTCCCCGCATCATGTGGTAATTACCTGAAAATTAATTAAACATGCGCAAACAACTCCCTTTTAATGGGTCGGGGGCTTATGAATTTGGGGAGGGGGTTTGAAGAGGAAGTAAACTGTCTCTTCTTCGCTTTGACCCGACTACCTTCTGGGTCATATTAATTAGTAGCATCTTTGGGAATCATCCAGGCCTTTCCTAAAATTTAATTGGGAAGTTGATCTGCTTACTTTTCTTAGGTCACAGTAATTGGTAGTCTTTGGAAATCATCCAGATAGATGCAGCTGTACAGACAATTATAACAACATGATCAATCACTACTACTTCCCAGCTCCATTAATTAGTTCCAGCTGTTGTTTGCTTTGCCTACCTTTTACTAAAGTCTTAGTGTTTTACTATCTAAACTTTACTTTTATTGGATTTTTAAATTTCGTGTTTCATATCGCCCCCGACAGCTGGAGCTGCCCGGCTGTTTGCTCTGTCCATGGCTCTGTTTAAAAACCATACTAGGTTTATGTACAAATGTGTTTTCTGACGGGGTTTGGAATGATGTACTTTGTTCAAAAACCGGGCAAACTAAATGCTGTATTTAGTTTGGGGGTGGGTGTTACCAACTTCAGTACAGTTTAGGTGACCAAGCACCACCCAGACAAGGCCAGAAGGAAACCACAAAGCGTCTGTATTTGTGCGCTATTAAACACCTGTATGCATCCTGGTGAGAGAGCGGGGAGTGGTTCCCGAGCTGCAGGATGTTAATTGGCAGAAAGGAAACAGCCTGACATGTTTAATCACACTGAAAAGATGGAGGAGTGTGACCTTTGATTTCTCTAGTGTAATTTAGAGGGAAGGGTTGTAGTCTTTCTTAGCACATAGCAACAAGGAAAAAACAAAATGAAGAGTTATCAGGTTCAAGCAGATGAATTGGAGAGAATGGTCTCATCCTTTTCTTTCTGATTTGCTACTATTGATAGTTTTATGTATTATAGTCACATCTTGGAGCCTTTGTCATGGATCTTATTGCAAATTTGGTATGAACATGCAGTACCTAACAAGTGAGTTAGCTTCTGTGAAAGACAGTCATTTTTCTTCCCTCAGGAAGACAAGAAAGCTTCACAGCCTGGTTTCAGCCTATTTTGTAGGCAGCAGCGTGTGTCCAGTCTGCTTCGTGTCTCTGTGTCACCTTTGAATAAGAGGGCTTTCTGTAATGGGGGGTACAAACACAGCCTCAGGAGTAACAAGTGCAAGCTGGATGCTTGACCTTGCTCCTTTCCTTGCTGTCTGTGGCCACTCCCATATCTGGACTGCCACTGAAGCAGGTATGGACTTGCCTCAGCAGTAAGCTTTCTTGACCTGATTTTGATATGCAGTGAGGGAGAGCCACCAGCTGAGATGGGCTGGGCCTTGTCCCATCTCTTGTGTTGCAGGTTGGGACCATGGGGGAGACTAGTGTTACTAGGATCACCTTGGGATCAAAGCAACAAACACCCCTGTTTAGCACTTGAGTGCTTGCACAAGTGGACTGGCTTTGGTGTAGGTGCAGTGAGGAGCACTGGTGGGGAAGAGGCACAGGTGATTTATTTCTGGATGAGCAGGGGAGGGCTTTTGCAGAGTTGAAGTAATCTATGAGGAAACTAATAAATACAATTTTTAAAAAAAGAGCAAGAACGAGAGAAGTGTATTAGGCGACCACATACTGTAGAACTTCTTGAAGGATTTTTTCCCCCATTGCCATAGTAGGAGTCTCCTCTCCCTTTGAACAGAACAGATTGAATTATACTGAATAGTTTTTGCCATGGGGTGCAGGTGGTCCACCAGTCTACACTCACAAGGCATATTGTAGGGCAGCACCCTCCACTCCCTGCCCACTTGCACAGGGAGGAGTTTCACCTTGCTAATGCCTTACTTCTAGAGAGGATAAGCTGCTTAACCTGTCAGGCACTGGATCTCACTGCTGTGTTATCTGTTAAAGCACAAACCCTTTCCTCAGGTAGGTACCTGCAGACTGGTCACTTCAGCTGTCCTTGAACTCACCTAACATGAACCCTTAGAATGTGATGGTTTCAGTTTTGGTTTAGGAAACGTCAATAACCTTAAGGGACCTGTTGGTTAGCTCATGCAGGACTGTACAGCCTCACACAGCAGCTGCAGTGCTCCCCTGCACCAAGGGACCTCACTCTGCCCTGACCATGGGGCCAGCATAACCTGGTGTTTAAGGGGCATCTGGTCCCTTCCAGCACAGTTCAGGGGACACGGAAGGCCATGCTCACACTGGAGCTGCAGTGACAGGAGAGACCAAGACATCCATGAAGACAAGTCCCAGCATGGGGATGCCATGCCACGGCAAAGCTACTGCGACAGGCAGCACCGAACACATCACACAGAGCTCCTGGAATCACACGTGGGGGCAACTCTGATGTGGCTCTGTGTGATGCACAAGACACCTGTGTACACAGATAGCTGCAGCCTGTGCCTCTGGATTAGGCAGTTGCAAAATAGAGAAGCCAAACAAAATCTGAAGAGCAAATTCCATTTTTAAATTACATTTTAAGTCTCAAGAATACTATTCTAGTGAACTGGCAGAGCAAACTGCCTTACTCCACCAGCTGAACAAAGCAAAGGACTGTATCAAAAAATTAATGACACAAAAGGAAGAGTAGACAATAAGTAACAAGTCAAGACAGGCAGGGGTTGTTGCACAGCAAGCTCATGTCAACAGAAAGCTTAGATCACTGGTGTGAGCTGAGTATGTTCTAACTGCCTGTAGGTTTGGGGATCAGAAAGGAGAGATGTGAACTTTGGAGATGGCAGAAGGGCAAGTTCAGGAAGGAGCAATTGGGTAGCCACTGGGACAAAGTAGCAGAAAAATTTTCTGCTCCAATATCTCAGAGAGAACAAGGGCCTTCTGCTCTGATAAGGGATCATCAGAACTCATCAGAAGTGTGACTGAAGGGAAGAATTTCCTTTGAGAAAAGGGAGAACTGAAAACTGACGTAAAATCGGGTATCTGAATGATGCCAGCTATGCAGAGTTCATGGAAGGTTGCAAGACCGCTGTAGTCAGAAATAAACCTAAGCCTTTGACTTTTATATTTGCAATTTAGAGACAGAATACACAGTGGCTCAGCCATTGCATTCAAGGCAGTTAATAACAGACAGGCTACTCTGAGAGGGAACAGTCTACATTCTTCAGGTGTCTTTCCTCTTCTACAGTCTCCAGGTGCCGGCTGAAGAAAGCACAAAATGCGTGCTGAAGGTGTAGCCGTAAAGGCTGCAGTTTGACCAGGCCAATGCAGTGCTGGGAGGTGAATGTTGTTACTGTTTCCTGTGTTTCTGTTATGATTACAGCAGCCTAGCACTGAAACTGCAGGGACTGTGCTGTGAAATGGCTCCAGGGCAGGAGGGAACTTTGGTTTTAAGCTTGGGTCTGAATGGCAGAATGCACCTGAAGAATGTGGACCGTTCCTTCTCAGAGCAGCCTGTAGCATAGGTGAAAAATTAGCAAAAATGTGGAAAGGGGACCTCATAGCCTTGAAGAAAGCAGATAGTTATGAGGGTGCTCAGGAAAACTTGGTAAACCCCTAGCTAAACTTCATGGAAAGACGGAGAGGCAGTGCTTGGAATGTTGGCTAGCCTCGTGTAGGAATGACCATCATTTGTCCTCAGCATATCTATAAGTAGGTAAACATCAATGCCCACAGCAGATTGCTTCTTTCTGGTGGAGGCAAGGGTAAGCAGGTACATATTTCTAAACAATGGAGTTGGTTGGTTCAAATTTAGCCGTGCAGAGAATCGTTTTCCTGCTCCAGGAGAGACCCACCCTGTCCTTAACATTTTCTGCTATGACTGTTACAGCTCTAGGCTCACCACAGCTTCTGTTTCACTGGCTTGGAAAATAATACTATTCTGGAAATATTTTAACCTTTAAAGCTATGTAATACTACAAAGACTCTGTTCAGACTACTTTCTTCTCTTTTTTACAAAGTAAGTTGCCAAGGCTGCTTGTTAAAAAGCGGGAGCTCATTAGACAGCATGTGTTCCTGGGAGCAGAGAGTGTTTCTGACAAGCTCGAGAGGAGCTGAGCCCAAGTGCTGTTGGTCAAGGCGCAGGCCTAATGAACATTCCTCAGATCATAGTGTGTCCAGAGGTGGGGAGGAAGGGGGCATGCACCACCACACCTTTTTTCAGGCCACACCAAAGAGCTGTTTTTCTCTAGGCTTTAGTCAGGGCTGACTACCAAGATTGTTCTAGCTTTGTTTGGAGCCTCCTATGCTTTATGTGCTTTTACTTATGTCCCCTGTCCCCAAGACTTTTGTACAAAACAATACTTAGAAAGTCATATCTGTTCCCATCCCACCGTCCTCAGTTCAGTTTTCTGGATATCTGGCCCTCCTTTGGGCAGTGACTTGTGCAGTGTTTTGGAATGGAGATGGCTGTTTCTCTGCAATGGAACTAGACTGTATCTTACAGCCAACTTAAGGCCAGCAGTAACATCCATCCACTTTCACTACATTTCACCCAGCTGTGGAAAGATGACTGGGGGTAATATCAGAGCAAACAGAGGGGTTATATTCACAACCTAACAGAGGATAACGGTATGGAAATTACAGAGTAAAACAGTTGCTGCTTCCTGTATGGAATGCAGTTGGCATGCTCAAAACCTATTCCACGATGATTCCCCACACCCACAGTTTGCAACCATAGTACCTGCTAAGGGGGATGGAACGGAAGGTGGAGTGGAGACTCCTCATTTGGGCTCTGTTGAAATCCTTGCAGGGAGGGGAACTCGATGGCACTTTGCAGCTGAGAAACTGCATAACACCTGTCAGCCAAGGGAGACAGGACATGAGCCAACAGCTGTGGTGAAATCGTTCTCCATGGATGAATTTGGTTCATTATAGCCTAATTGTAATATTAACACACACCTCCACCCCAAAATTACCCACCCCAAAGTTACCTGCCCCCAAGGTATACCCCCCATGGCCCTCACTAGGCTATGTGCTCTGTATTTTTGACTGTATCTTTAAAAACAAAGTGAGAGAATTTTACACCAATCAGTAACAAAGGTATGTATGACTGGAGTCACTCAAGCTCCACCTAAATGTAGAGAAGTAGTATAAAAGTAAGTTGAGAATGGGGGAGAAGTTAGGGAAGACTCCATCATAACTGCTGGGATCAGTCGATGGGCTGAAGCTGTCTTCTCCCCTGTGGAGACACCTGTTGAGTAAGAATCAAACTCTATGCATGCTGAATACTTTTACTGGGGATTAAAGCTTGTCTGTGCATTGCTTTGAACATATTTTTGCAGTCAGATACTATCACCAGCATCCATCAAACCTTAACCTGTCACAGTTTTATATTAATAAAGAGTGTTATTCCATAAACTGTTAGTGTGAGTCCTTCCTGGGCACTGAAATTCTCCAGCAGTGGGTAATGTACTCAGATAAAGAGGAGGACCCACTGAGGTGTCTCCCTTTATGCTGTTGGTGTGTGTCCCTGACTAAGTCCATAGAACCACCCTCCGATCCAGCCGGGCTGTTCAGTGAAGGGTCCCCCTAACAGAACTCTGACAGACTGGTCGGGCACAAGGATCTTGGCTTCCCTGGGGTATTGACAGACAAATCAAACACTAAGGGTAAAGTAAATCTCCCCATACTAAGGGTTGAGGAAATCTCCCCTTTTCAAATGACACGAACCTATGACACCACCTGCTTCTTCTGGAGCCTGAGTTTTGGATCTTTGTTTATGCCACCACAACTGTGTGGTTTTGTGTCTTTTTAGGTTGCTTACTGGCACTGTTGGGCTAACAAACGCTGTACCTCCAGGAACCTCGTACTTGCCACTGAGAGAAGCTGATACAAGTTAACCTTGCCAGAAAAAATTATTGACTTGGTCCTACCATGCAATTCACCTTGTATCCATGTCAGATACCTGGTTTAGTACGGCTGCATTTGCGAATGCAAAGGCGTCTTTGGGAATGAATGGCTGAGATGTGATCAGTTATTTCATCATTCTGGGCTTGTGTTGGCCTTTGTAAATAGAAATATGGGTTGACAGAGTCTGATGTCAAGATACAGGAGTACTGGCAGAATGGAGATGCAGTCAGTGTGTATTTACTTGGGCAGCAGTAGTTGGAAGCAAGGTAATCTCTGTAGTTTGTGATCTCCTATTTGATTCCTGTGGTGTGTACTTAATCACCTGTGCTGCTTCAGCTTTCGTGTCCATCCTCCATGGACATTCATTGTCAGTCATGCCTGTTGCCACTCAGCATAGTAGAAATTTAGGTCTCAGGTTCAGTTTCTGACAGTGCATCTAAACAGGCCTCCATGCCCTATGTTCAGGGCTCCCTGGTGCATTCATTCCTAACACCTTCATCTCAAACACATCGGAACTTTGACCTCCGATAATGATGAGGCTCATATGAGCCAAGTGATGATTCACTTATCTCCCCCACTCTACAGTAAAAAACGGTGCCATGGTTGTAAACTATGATCAGGATCTCTGCCTTTTTTGACACCCATGTTGGGTAATATTGAACTAGTGAGTTCATTTTGTTTGTGCCTTGTTTTTTTAGTCCGTAAAAGGAGAGTAGTGAGACCATTACTCTCCCTCTCGCCCCTCCCCATCCAGGATGAAGTGAAAGGCTGCATCTGTGCGGTATAAACAAAGACCTAATTTACATGTAAATATGTGTGATATCGCTGTAGCAGCAGAGTTGTAGCAGTGAAGCCCTCCTGGTGTGCAGGCAGCTTATGTCAGCAGAATGAGGCTCTTTTTTGAGCAGAACTTTACCGAGCACCATCAGCTCTATCAGCAAAAACATTGAATACCAATATAACTACATCCTCATTAGGACCTCGAGGCCCATACTATTTTAATTTCTAACTTCTTTCTAGGTGCTTAAATACTTTTGAGGATCTGGACCTACCTATTGGCACTATGGAAGTTACCTTCTTCCCATCAGAACCCTGGCAAACAGGTTCAGAACAGATGTGGTCTCACTTTATCAGTGGCTATGGAGTGCTCTGAGAAACTCTGATAAAGGGCCCAGAGCCCAGCAGAGCAGGATCAAGCTGCTATGGCTGACTTCAAGCGCAACTTAACTGCTGCTGCTGCTTCTGACAGTGCTGTTAGTACTGCAGGAGACTGGACAGGTTCTTCCTTATTCACCTCTTCCTGTGAGAAGAAGAGAACTAAAAATGTTGTTCCCTTGAAAATGTCTTTGTTGATAGTTTTCATTTCACCCTGTACTGATGCTATTACAAAGGTGGCATATGAAAAGATAGTATACTGTAGAGGAGAGAGACAGTGAGGACAGTACTCTAGCACCTGAGCAGTGACCAAACCTTAGCTGGGAGAGGAAGGAAGGAGCAGTTTGTCACCTTTCCAGTACCAAGCACAGTTTTGCAGGTTCTTATTTTCTTACATCTCTTTAGAAAAAAATGAGTGAAGGAAGAAGATAGACAAGTTGGCAAAAGACATGGCTAAAGGAGCTTTTCTTCTTTTTTAGTTTTCAACTTTCTACTTGCAGAGCAAGTCAGTTCAACTCATCCAACAGAAAATTATCCCATGGAAAATTTTCTTCAGGTTTGTGAACTGAAATGACTTGGTGGCTGGAGGAAGATGGCCATAGATTAGACATAAGGGGAAACTACCCCATCTGTGCAGCAAACTGATTTTTAATTACAAAATCTGGTATTAGGGGTGATGGGGGCACAGAAAGAACTTGAAATTCAGTCCAGAGAAAAAGGTCAGTACAGGAAAACAGAAGGCTACTGTATCTCCTTTTGTCAAGGATATTATTATAGATAGAAGAGAGAGAGACTTTGCCATACAGTGAAATGGGGCAAGGGAGAAATTGAACAGTCCTTAACTACCCATAACTAGGTAGTTTAAAATTTCCCCTTCAAAGTCAGAGGAAGTAAAAGCTATTCTTAACTTGAGGAGATGAGAAATATTAGAGACTGTACACTACCAAGGGGGGAAATATACCCCAGGACCAGGGACTGATACTTGAGCTTCCGTCAGAGAGACAGTGTGATGCTGCAGGCAGGACTGAACACTCCTGTCTTTCCCACTCACACTGCTCACGGTGTATGTGTTATCAGCAGCAGCCAGACAAAGCTGCAAAGCTCACTCTGTGCTTGAGCCTCGAGTGCAGGGCAAACATGTCTGTGTCCAACAAGTGTAAGAGAAAACTATGGGAAATGTATCATAGGTATAAATTCATAGGAAATTCATAAATATTCATAGGAAAATCACACCTCCAGTGAAGATGCTGCAGGCCTGCGTGGTTGCTGTATCGGGCATGGCCGTAAGAGGGAAGTGTGTGCTCAGGCTTTAGGTGCTTTCTCTGGGCTGGAGCAGCCCCAGCTGTGTTGGCTGTGGGCTCTGCAAGCACCATGGATCTGCCTGGGTTCCACCTCCTCTGCAGGGCTAAAAACAGGGCCTGTGCCTTCGGAGGCACGTGAACTCAGCCACAGCCAAATGTGCAGGTAGCAAGTATGGGGATGGGGTGAGAGGGGAGCAAGGGTGGGAAAGTGAATTGTCACTTCCGGGAGATAGGAGAGGATGAGATGTGCAACCCTGACCAGTCCTGAGAGAATTGGAGATGTCTCATCCAAATGGGCAGTCAGGTGAGGAAATCTCATTTCAGTTTTCTGCTCACACATATACAGATATCTGGTTGTGTTAGCTGGAGCATACTCAGATTAGGGCATTCAGGCTTGGGCATGGTGACATTGAGGTGCTTTTAGGAAGGGTAGGGGACCTCAGGAGAAACAGAGCTGAACTCAGCAAGTTTGAAAGATTTACAAAGAGGAAGGAAGGTCCAAAAGGATATGGGCAGGCAACCCTGCTGGCACTCTAAAGGAGACCTTTTGCCTGAAGCACTTCTAATAGCATTTTGTAGGCCACATGCATAGAGCACATAAGCTGTGTACCAATAACAAGTGGGTCTTGGTTGTTAGCAACCCTGTCACACTCAGTTGACTGTTACCCTCAGTGATGGGCCATCCCTGACTGCATGCCTTGGCTACATGCTTGTTAAAACTCACCACTGCACAAGGTAGAAAAGGACACTTACACCACACAATATGGGAGCTTGAGGCCTCACCAAAGCTGTGCCTGCTGACTCCCATGGACCCTGTTAGGTGGAGCTGTCATGTATGTATAGCTGAGGAGTTTCTACTTGCCTCTTGGAGATCCTGCCGGGACCCATGGGGTGCTTTGAGGAGAAACGGTAGTGTAGCATGGGTCAGGCCGAGTAGGCCGAGGAGCTAAAAGGAGAGCTAAATGAAAGACTACAGAGACAGCAAAGGAGAGGGCAAAAAGAGAGAGAGGGCAGAACCCTCTGACCTTTATTTATATTTTTTTACAAATCACCGTGGATTGGAGGTAGAAATCATTACCTCTCAATTCCATTGGTCAAAGCATCTATCTATCATATTTCTCTGCCCAGGATAGTGGAATGATAAACAACAGAGACAGTTAACAAAACATAGATAGTTGTCAAGAAACCATGGCTATGTTTACAGCAGAAAGTGTGAGAAAGTATCACAGCAAAGAGAAACACTGAGAAACTGCAAAACTCAGGACAACACGGTAGAGAGATTGATTTCCTGTAGTTACCTGCCAAGAAATGCGAGCAGCAGGATCGAGTTAGGAGCACCAAATGACCTGATAACCAGCTTCCCATGAGTTGGCTCTGCAGGGAGGCACCCAGGCTTCTCCTTATAGATCTGCTTCTTGGGGACTCTTTTTTTTTTTTTTTTTTTTTTTGTCAGAAGCAGAAACAGAGGAAAATGAATGGGACAGGGCTGAATTTATTCTATCTAAGAATAAACTGTACAAGAGCTGTAAGCGGATGTGGTGGCAAGGCTGGGGGAGACAGGATGGGTGCATCTTTTGGTGCCTGGCTGAGCATGTGTTGATCTTGTGCTCCCAAAGCATCTTATGCCTATGCAGTAGAGGGACCTATAGTTAGTTGTAGGAACAGGGACTGGGTGGTTATCTAGAGGCATAGGTGATGTGACAGGGGGAGAGCTGAAGGAGTGTGAATTGCTCAGCACGTACATGTTTTGTATCATCTGCGGGCAGCGGTCTTGCTCAGCAGGGGATGTGTTGTGAAGCGGTGGGCCGCGGGCAAGGGATTGCTGTGCTGGGAATGGCTACAAATAACCACACGAGGTCACTTCGCAGTTAAATGAGGCGAAGAATTACCATGGCGACTGCACTCCTCTCCCTGACAGATGCCAGGCTTCCAGGCAATAATGTTTGTGCATTGCTCTAAAACCCCCAAACTCTCTCTCCCTTTTTTCAGAAAGGGTGAGGACCATGCTGCCCCATCTCCAGACTGGGAGAGTGGCAAACACTGGGATATGGTGTGGTTTCTGCACGCTCCATCTTTCTGTAGAAGGGGGCCGCTCTCTGGGTACCTCCTACACTCATCACTACTGCAGTGCAAAGACAGAAGGGCTGTGGTTCGAATTACTGTGACACAGTATGGTTCTTGCACTGTGTGTCCACTTAGTGTCCTGAGGAGCAACGAAGTGTGAGCCAGTTGCCAGCCCTTAGGCGCAAACTGCATGTGTGCAGAGAGCTGTGCATTGGAGGACATTGCACCCCTGCTGCAAGAGGTGCTCCTGGGAGCTTCACAGTGAACAGCTCCAATCCTGGTGCCATCAGGAGCCTGGAGCTCACCAGCAACAGGTACTGTAAGATTCCAAGGACAGACAGAAGACAAATGTGCACCAGAACATAAAGCCTTTTTGCACCTAGTGTATTCACACTTGCTTTTAGTGTCCACATGGAATATGCTCTCTGTTCTTACTCAGTTGGATCAAATAATGTCCTATGCTGTTTTCCTGGCAAAGAAAGTACAGTTGCATCTTTCAGGTACCACAGGTGCTAAGGTGTGTTCCTCAGAGACTTCTATATTTTCAGAGACCTTACTCCTTTCATCTTCAGAAGCCTTATTTCTTTCATCAGTTCTCTAGTTCTCAGTGGTCTGTGAGGCTATTATAAATCGTATCTCTCCTGTGTTCTCAGAGATTTGAGAAGATGGTTACTTTGTGGTCTGTGGGGAAAACTTGAAGGAGGAAAGGCTTTGTGGACCAAAAGTGTTTGGAGATGCTTGATTTGGGGAAGAACACTGACGCATCCTGCATAGACCCATATGCAAAAGGTGGAAGGAAGAAACCGAGGAGATGATCATGCCGGTCCTGTAGGCTGAAGTACCACAAGAAACCAGGGAGGTGCTGTAGACCAGCAAGTAGGTCATCATGTCACTTCTGCTGCACTGGTATGTTGCAGACATGCAGACCACAGCTCAAGGCAAAGTTCCAGTGCTTCTCCTCACTGATGTGCCCATTGTAGCATCTTCCCTTCAGTACTCATCTTTTCCCTGTAAGGGTTTTTGTTTAAATCACAGAAAAGCATTCTAGACACTGAACAAACAGGTACTGTCATCTTGCAGAAGGCTGGCAAAAGAACAAATAGCTGCAGTTCAGTGGAGGTGCAGCAATCTTTCCACACAGCACAGACTTGCTAATTTGCATGGTCATGAGGTCTCATTGGAAAGATATTTTTAAATGAAAAAGCAAGGAAATGATGCAAAATAGATTTGAGCATATTCCAGGAGATAGCTACATTTTTCATAGTGAAACCCAATAATAGATCAGTCTGTGTGCTATGAACCTCTCATCACAAAAATATATCACAGGAGGCTTCTGCTGTCTATTCTGGGCTGAGCACTGACCTTGGCTATTAGATCTCAATTAAGCATGTATGTGACTAATGTTTCTTTCTCTTACACTTTTCTGCTGCAGAAAATAATATTAATGGAATCAAACAAAGACTACTTGCACAGTCACTCTCCAGATGGGACCCATGGTTTCTCAGTAGGTTTCATGCCACGCAAAGAAAAAGTATTTCTAGTGTGAAATTCAGGGAAAGGAAGCGTTAAAAATCTGTGGAGCCAAGGATTGCAGCCTTCAGCACTGAGCCCCTCTGCTATTCCAGAATGGTGTGCAGTGATGCTTGCAGCTGCAGGCGGGGCTGAGTAGGCCACAGCAACAGAAAGAGCATACTGTATATTCACTTCTTTATGCTTGCTTACCTGTCATCCTTCTTTTCTTTAATTTCTTCCTTATCATTTTCACCTAGGAGAAGGGAAGAAATGCTAGTGAATTTGACAGTGGTAGTAATAAGACTATGCAAGATTTGCTTTGGTGCTTAAGACTCCTACGCAAGCCAGTCTGCAGGCTTGTTCCACTGTCACCTCAGGTAAATGCTGAACCATCAAAACAGCTTGCCAAACTCAGATCTCTCCTGGAGCATAATTACAGTGTTGGGCCAGGAAGGCCTTGGAAGCAGTCATATCTCTACATTCATATTTGACAGGTCAGCTCTGGGGACTAGACAACTGGTGAGCCTCACCTTTATTCCTGGGAAGATTGTGGAGCAGATCCTCCTAGAATATATGCTAAAGTACATGCTATTCCAAAAGCAAAAGAGATGCCAAGTTTTCTCCAGCCTTTTGATGAGGATTCGATGGAGCAAAATGTCATTGTGAAGCATAGGACACAGTTCTCCTACAAGGTGGAACAAAAGCCTTGTTTTAAAAGGGCCTGAGCTGTGTTGTCAGATATGTGGACTGAAAAGAGGCTTATTTGTGTTCAGCATTCAGCAGGGTTTAGAATGGCTGCAGATTATTTGCCGTAGTGGCTAAAATCTTCCTGACCTGTCATAGACAGCTGACAATCAGCAATTCTGCCAAGTCAGGTTTCATTATAGCAATGAGAACAAGCTGACAAACTCAAACCAGTCATCACAAGATTGGTGCAGTTCTCTGACAGCCTTTCCAGGTGCTGGTTGAATTTGACAAAAGGTCAGGCTGACATCTGACTCTAATCTTAGAGGAATGTTGTTTGAAAAGCCAAGGGGGAAAAGGCCAGTGAAAATGAAAGTGTGCTGATTGGAGTGGCAGAAAACTGTACCTAAGCTTGGTCTCAGCCACTGGGACCAGGTAAGACAATGCCAAATCAATTCTCTGTTCTAGGAAAGATGGGATATGCTACACAATACCTGGTAGTGAGGCTGTGTTAGATTTTGGTGCTTGTCTCATAGTCAGTGTATGGTTTTTTTCCATTTCTCTGCCTGCCCAGGCCATGGTGAGCAGTGACACTTTGTCCTTGGAAGAAGCTATTTCCAAACATTTTTTGTTACCACTGCTGCTAAAAATGTCTTGATGCTCCATGTAGATTTACTTTTTTCAGCTTCATTCCATGATTCCTAGCTCCATAATCTCAAAATTTGTCTAAGACATTATCCCATTACGAACCAGTGAGTCTTTCTAAAATTTAAATTCTGTCTGGAAACAAATCTAACTCCAAAGCTTTAGCATCAACCAACACCTCTGCCTGGAATGACTGTTTTAAGCAAGAGCAGTGCTTTGAAAGATGAGTCTCCTTTCCAGGCTGTGTGCTCTCTTTTGGCTACTCCATCATTTCCAAATCAATAGCTGTCTCTGATTGCCCCCCCTCCCCTCCAGATCCTGCTCTTTGCTACCTCATTTTGGTTTTAATTTGCCACAGCAAAATTGCAGTCATTTTCCCCCCATCCTAATTAAGAAGCCTGTCCATTAAGGAGAAAGAAAACAAAACCAAAACCTTCTTATCTAAGCCCTTAGCGCAGAACAGAGGAGGAATGATTGGTGAGATGATCACCTCTAGAAAGCCAAGGCCTTTATTGATTCTTCTGGCTTTCCTCAGTAAATACAGGATGAGTATTTTAAATTCACCTAGAAGGAAACTAAAAGTTAATGCAAAATACTGCCTTCTCAACATCAGAGGAGAAAGAGACTGTATGTCTTTTAGGCTGACTCACTTTTTATTCTCTATACATAGTTCAACAAGAGTATTTGGAGAGTGTTTCATTGTGCCTCACAGATTCATAAAATCGTTTAGGTTGGAAAATACTTCTAAGATCGTTGAGTCCAAGCATAAACCTAACACCTAAACCTAAACCTTGGCTGTAGTGGATACCCGAGTCCACCACTAAACCATGTCCCTAAGCACCACTTCTACACATAAGTGTGAGTGCCACTTCACATTACCTCTATTTCAGTTTCCTGACATTTTGTTATAAACTGGCCTTGCTTCTGAACTTCCAGGGGCTAATGGTCCTGACCTATGCTTTGGAAGAGCTTTGAGCTCATGAAACAGATTAGAAAAGCTGTATTGCGGGCAGGTGGCAGCAGCACTGAGCTCTTGAATTAAGGAAATAAGCATTGAGTGATGGTGAAGGAGGGCACAACTCCAGTGCTCAGATGTGTGATTCCATGGACAGAAAGGGACAGGCTACACAGAGCAGCTCAGGGGAGAGTCCACTACACTTGGGAATTTTGTGGAAGAGGACATTCAACAGCCCCATAGGAAAAGGTCAGAGACAGAATAATCTCTACCAGCTTGGTAAAAAACAAGATGGCAAGTGTCTCCACACGGTTAAAGCTTTTGCTTCCTCATCCAGAGGAATAAACATCTCTATTCTGAAAAGAGGGAAAGCTACTACAGGCTTTTCCAGACTTTATTCCCTCCCTCCTTCACCCAATCTAGTGGAAGTGGTACTTTCCATGATGCCTATCTGAATACAAGCCCTAGCTTTGAATAAAAATCAGGTCTGACTCCCTGCTGTACTCCAGAGACTTATTTACCACTTTGGAGAGATAAGCATTTAGCTGATTAAGTTCAGTCTCTGTGAATAGTCAGCTCCTTCTAAGAGGGGTGATATAATAGCAGGAACCCCATGGGGATTGTGCCTGCTGGACTAAAATTACTCTGATATTCCAGATTCTTTCTCTCCTCTCTGGGAAGTCAAGAGCAGAATCCTTCAGAGCAGGACCTGCTATAGAAGTCCAGAGCAGCTTGCATTAGGAAGCATGGAAGTTCCCTTTTGAGACAGGTTTCCTAAGGGAGTAAAGCATATGTTCTTATGGGTTGTGCATGTGTTGAACTTGGTGTGTCCTCACATTCCTGTCCCATAACTTTTAAGCCTGTTGGTCTATTTCAATTAGATTTGATAAATTTCACAGCAAATTAAGTTCCTGCATGTAGTAGGTATCCAGTTAAAGGAGAGGGACCCTATAAATATCCTGATTCAGGAAAAGGGTGCACTGTGCATGTATTAAACTCTGGGGAGATGACATGGGAAAAAATTACATATAAGTACTCATTTGGATGAAAAGCTTCAGTGAGAACTCCATTTTTCAGGAACAGAAATCCATAGGGGACCATGGTTCATTCATTCTGCACCTCACAAAACTACTACTTTTATTTTGTTATGATGTAGATGGGAGAAAAAATTATTTTAGGAAACACTGTAAAAACCCCCTACCGCCTGAGTGGATCTAGTGGATCTAGCAGATTTAGGAACTAGGATTCAGTAGTCAATTTGTTGTTGGCATCCTGATTGTAACAGAAACCAGCCCTAGCAGAGAAAGGGGTGCAGCACCTGAAATCAGACAAGGTTCTGAACAGGGCTGAAGTGCAGAAAGGTGGAGGTCCAGGGCACATTATCTATGGGGAAATGTTGTGGTCCTTGGGGTCCTTCCATGTGGCTTAGACTAGACTAAGGGGAGATGGGTCTAACTGTAGACTTCAATTATTTGTAGGAGAGTTACAAAGAGAGTGGGAGCAAACCTTGGTAGTAACAGATGGTAAGAAAAACGCAGAGAGAATAGATTGAGGTTGTATTCTGGGAAACTCAGTCAGGTAAAATTTCGTAAGGTGAATATGACAGCACTGGGCACCAGTTACTGAAAGAAATGGTAGAGTTTCCATCATGGAAGGTTTCTTAGTCTCATGTAGGCAACAGCACAAATTCCTAGCGGGAGGTGGGGCTAGACACCTCAGGTCCCTTCAACCACCATTTCTGTGGTCCTTTACCTTCTGTCCAGGTGATGATGCAAGAAAACAGCTTGTATGACCAAGGCTGTCACTTACAGAGTGGCAACTTTTACCTCACCTCAACTTTATCAGAGGACATATGAACATATTCTTAGTCATTGTTCAATTCCTTGTATAGAAAAATGGTTTTATTAAGGTATTTGTGATTATTATTTGCTGAGTATAAATAATGAAACTTATTTTGTACTGTGCTAAACTTGTGTCAGACACATGTTGTGCCTCCTTGTAACAGATCTATAGCATTATGCCATAGACTGTTTTCAACCAGCTTTGGTCATTGGGATTTAGAGAGGCATCAGCAGACTGTGGATGACTGTCACTGGTTTTCTCTAAATCTCTTCTTGCATAAAGATTATTTAAAAAAAAAAAGCCTTTTATATATGGGTCTTTTGAGGCCTCTAGCAACGTATTTTTCTGGATCATTAATGTCTGCAGGCCATGTACTTCTGTTAACTTTTTGAGGTAATGTGTTCAGACTCAGGCAAGTTTTATGATTTCATCAGAACTAAAGTATGCTTAGAGCACACTGAATTATAGCTCAATTAATTTTGCATCCTAATTAAGTGGAAGACAATCTTATCACTGCCAAGTCTCTTTTCTGTGTTAAAGCTATCCTGTTTCAGGTGTGATGCAGAGAGTAACTTACATGAATAGAAGAAGGCAGATCTGAGCTGCTCTCTGCACTACATAAGACACTGGCCAGCTTCACCCGGGGCCTGTAGCCATGGCAGCGCAATGCTGCTGCTGTCTTGGCAATCCCTACCCAGCTTCTTTCCCCAGCCTTCTCTCTACCTACCAGCTCAGCAGAGCACACAGCATAATAGAGGAGCTTAGGTGCACCTTACTACAATCTATAGAAATATCTGCAGTGAAACAGTGAGGAAAAAATGTCAAAAAGCTCTCAAAGAAAGGAAAAATACCAGAGATCACAATCATTCAGTAGCAGGCACAGCTTTAGGGACTACCTTGCCCGTAAGTTACTGCCTGGCAGCATGGAGAGGCCATGCAGTAAATCTGTCTTGGGCACTAGCCAGCAGTCCAGTTTGTAACAGAACTTTTCTAGCACAGTACTCTCAAGAGGACTGAAAATTTTTAGTTTGTGCAGGCAGCTTCCTCTTCTGCTTCCAGTATTCATCCCACTGCACTTTGATTCTCATTTAACTGGAGATTTATTTTCCCTTTATTCTTGATTAAAAACGCAGTAATTGTTGGACAGTTGGCTTTATCTCTAGATCACATAATGAACAGCGTACATGTGGTAAACAATGTGCTTCATTTCCAGGTGGCTTTGAAATAAACTCAGGTATCTTCCTGTAATCAACTCATTGAGTAAATTTTCTTGCAGAATTGGTCCAGATGTCCTCTTCTTTCCCTCCTCTCCCTCAGAGGAATGAAAAACTACAGAGATTTTCTCAGCATGCACCTATATGAACACAAGCAATTATTTGTGGTACCTATAGATACAAAAATTTGATCAGTGCTATGAAAAAATCCTGTTATGTCATCACAAACCCAAGCAAATGCGGTTCAATGTCAGTCTGAAAGCTGTGTGGAGTAGTTCAGTGGTTCCTGAGTGTATTACTGGATGTAGCCCTATTCCCTGCCTTCTTCCCAGGATTTACTGCCTCTTTGAAATTATACTCTGGAAGCACAGTTTGCAGAGCCTGCAGAAGTCCTGTGGTTTGCTCGCTTGTACTCCACTCTGCTGTGGTCGCAGAATCAATGATCCTGCTAGGCTGGATCTTCTTCTTATTGTTTCTCTTGGTACAGGGATGCCAGGGATGCTTTTTTTCTTCTGGGTCATTTCCCCTATGTCCGTTTATGGGTCATGGACTTTTTCTAGGTGTCTGATACAGAATTAGACCAGGGCTGTCTCACTCAAAATGGCAAATTCTCAACTCAGTCACATCTAAACATAAGGCTTCCATGGACTGGATACTTCTCATGACTAATTGCTATCAGTAGTTTGCAGCATTTACTACAATTTTAAACTGCAAAGGGTAAACAGTACGGTCTCTTGTCCTTGAATCACAGGAACAATTGAATTGTGGAATAAATGATTGCTTGTCATGTATTGTGTATTTTTATATTTATAGAGAACAGAAGACATGAGAACCATGAACTGACAATTCAGCCTGTGACATGAAGAAATCAGCTCCAGTTCACCACCTCCTAGTTCCATGACTCTGTCTTGTCTCATCGTCAGAGATGAGTGAGTTGGACAATCTTTGCTTCCCTCACCAGCATGAAGAACAGTCAGTCTGCCTTCTCAGTTAGGAAAACAGATACTCCTCTCCATCCTTCTCCACTTTCAGGTGCTAGTAAGGGAGCTTTCCTGTTTTCTGAGCCTGACTCAGTCAACTTTCCTTTCTGGTCATGTTGTAGCCTCTCTGCATAATATATTCACTCTCCTAGGGCTCAGCTGTAAATATACCAGGCCTAGGCTACAGAAAGGACATCTAGCTTAGAATAAGGTATTAAAACTCATATCTGATTATTTTAGACCTTAAGTTAACTGGAGCTCTTTGCAGCATTGTATAAGGAATTAATTACACACAAACATGCATTCACCTGCTATGAAATAAGCAGATCAGACACTTTACCCATGAGGAAAAGCTGCCACGTATGTATTAAATTGGACTTTGATACTGCAGGCAACACCCCACTGCAACTGCCCAACAAACCCTGAACTGCCTATAAGCAAAGCAGCCCTGCAGACATACACAGACTCCTCCACCAGAGCTGGCAGATGGCAGAGGCAGGAGATCCAAAAGCAGCCTGGAGGGAACTGCACAAGGGATACAGCAGCATTAACAATACACTGAAACAACGAACAGGGAGAAAAAGAAAAGAAGAAAATAGCCAGCCTAAAAGTGATAGAGATCTTTAATTTAAAAACCGAGTAAGTTTATTCATTGGGAAAGTGCAACAAAATACCCCAGGCATAGCGCATTCCACTCCCAACAACTGAAATTGCATTAAAAAGTAGATAGGAAGGTCTGAATCTTAGAAAGAACTAGGACAAAAGCTAGTGCTTTTCTTTGTTTCAATGTATTTATCTTTGGGCGACAGAGATAGTCACTGATTAATTTTTAGGTACTTAATTTACAACTTCATTGCTTCTATTTGCAAGTCATTCTGTTCCTTACAGATGCTAGCTCGGGACTGGAGAACCATAACGCACAGGCATTTAAGAGAGGGCAGTTTTGAAAGAATGGGGATGTTGGGCTCAGTCACATACAGCTGGGAGGAAACCCATTTGGGAGCTACCAGATATTCTAAGTAGATACTGCCCCCAATTGTTTCTCTCTAAAATCTGAAATAAGAAAAGATGCTCAGTACCACTCATAAAAGCGGATTCTGCTGCAGCTGAAAAGATGCAAGCAGGCAAAAGGAGAGGACAGGACTACAGCAAGCTTACAGTAAGTGTTGCTTGAGGGAGCTGCCAGTTTCTGACCACTGAAGCCATTTTTGCTGTAGAAGAATTATCTTGAAAATTTGCAGGTAGGTCTTACACCCATAGCAGCCTATTCTCACTCACACTTGTTACTTCACTTCAACTAAGCTTTACAAACTCAACAGGATTCTCTATTACATAGCAATTATGTATCTTCTCCTAACATTCTCTGCCCAATGATTTCAAAATACTTTATAAACATAATTCCTAAAGCTTCAACTGAGCTTAATCAAAAGCTTAAACCATTTAAGCTTAACCAAGCTTAAAATTCTCTGACATACAGGTATTTTAAAGAAAACAGAGTACAGTAAACTATGCAACAAAATGCCAATAGAGTTTATCTCCTGAGTCCCAGTTCTTAACTTACCCTTCTTTTCCTTTTAAATTCTTTTTCTCCTCCCACCTATTTATTACAATAAGAAGGACTACATTTATTCTGCACAAGTTTATTAACTGCAATACAGACAAGTGACTTCCAGTATTGCACTAGTTCCTAATTCTGTATGGAGATTGCGTGTCCAGTCCATGTTGGTATGATCTCCTGGTCTCAGCTGACTGTGTTTGGTTTATGTCTTTTGGCTTTGCTGTTCTCACAATGACTGTCTTCAGAGGGTGCTTGGTCCTCTCCGTTTGTCCCAGATTCCTCTGGAAATTTCTGACCCTCAGCCAACACCTGTCGAATAGTCATGTTTATGCGGGAGGACTGCAGGTACTTGGCACATACCTGCCAATCCTCATCAGAGCTGTGCTCAATGACTGAGCCAGCAGGAAGGTCTGAAGAAAGAGCTTGGTCGAGGCAGGACGGCAGAGCTGTCCCCTCAGGGTTAGGGAGGACCCGGGGGACAGCGTGGTACAGCAGGCGGCTGAAGCCAGACATCACCATGATATCTCCACTGTGCATGAACATTGCTGTCGGGGCCTCCTCCCGCTTCAGGCCCCCAAGCAAAAATATTGAGGATTGCCCAAAACTAGAGATGGTGTAAGGATGGAGAGAGAAGAGAAAACAAATTCAGGTAGATAACAATTTTCTGTACAGGAAAAAACAGTAGTTAAATTCCTTTATAAAAAACACCCCAAGCAATCACAAAAACCAGATGGACTCCTAAGAACAACTTTTCAGTGGGAACATGGCAAACAGACTAAGGGATCTGGTTCAAGACAGGCACAGCATGAGCAATTGCCCTGCCACGTTTGAAGCTCTGCTGAGATACTTCTTTAGTACCCCACTGATACTCTGCTGCCTTAGAACAGAACTGTGCTCTGTGCAAAAGAACTCTTCACTCCAGGCACTACATCCATGCTATTCAAGCAGTCCTTACAGAAAAAATGATGTCCCTGACCTAAAGCCTTCTGCTATTCAAATCTTCTGACAGTCAAGATTATATACTCAATTAGCAAAATACATCATACTCCCTGCCTACAACCATATGCAATCCAAGAAAAAAGCCACCAATCCTTCCCTAACACTCAAGTGTACTTTCCTCGACTCACCTGAATGATAACAGGGGCCGAGAATGGTCTAGTTCAGACTCATCCACATGAATTCCCAATGAAGAGTCAAAATGATAGTAGTTCAAGATCCCTGCTTGGGCTCGGAAACCCCGGAACCCACAGGCTGCAGCCACTTGTTCTGATAGGAATGCAAGATCTGAGGGGAAAGGAGTGTGGTGATTTGCTGAGTACTTCTGGAAGGAGGAGAGGGGGGAGAAAAAAAAGAAAGCCACACTCAACACATCAGAACAGCAAATACAGTTGGAAACAAACATTGCAAAAGAACTCAAAAGCATGGCTGATAGTCATGGAGAAGGACATCATATTTGCCTAGAAAATTACTACCACACAGGCAGAACCATAGCAAGTTTAGCTCTTACCATTAAATTTGTGGCCTAGGCTGAGACTGTCAGAGATTCAATTCATTGTGAAGTTAATTATTATATCTAGATGCTAAACTTGAAATCAGTAAGATTAGTACAAACATCCTGAGGATCTTCTCAGTCACACCCTGAAGCTGCCAATGGAAAGACAGTTCTGTAGCTCATCAACAGAGCTCTAAAACAAGCATCTTTATTCCTTCATGAATAAGAAACAGGAATCAATTGCAAACCTACTTTTTCTCTTTCCCATGCATGATTCTGAGAGGACGGAAGAGAATAACCAAACTTTTATTAAGGCCATCCAATAACAGGTTGATCTGGTGAATAAAAGGCTGCAAGCAATATACAGATAAGGTGCATATCCACTCTGCCAGTCTTTATTAGCTGCCATCTCTCTCAGTCTTATGAAAAAAAAGTTTATTTTGATTAGGATCCTCAAAACAGCTGTTAGTTGGTAAGTATGCACTGTACTAGTTCAGACTCATTTAAGTTCAAAATCACACGAGCAGCAGTCTCTTCTTGCTTCTGCCCATGCCCCAAAGAAGAGTAGTTTCCCAGAAGTCACACTCAGCTCAAGTAGTTAGCAATGCTTTTGCAATCATCCCTTTTGGTAGGTAAAAATGCCACTTCTCTGAAATAGTCACAAGTTTAGAGCTGAGTGTATGCTATCACGTTAACTTTCAAAGGAAAGAAGGCAGCGATGGACTTTTGCTGTTAAACCCTTCACAGTAAACTAATACAGATTAAAACGTTCTTAAAAGCAGTTTGTTACTGCCTTTCCTCAAGACTTTTGTAGGATCATAAACATTTTATTCCATTATGTCCTTCTCTGTCTGCCATTCTGAGTGCTTATGGCTAAGAAAACTGGAGAAGAATTTAATCTCAATACCTTAGTATCCCAGTTATAATGGTAACCAAGGGTCACCCAGCGCAGCTTCTCCAACAGGCTCCTGGGCTCCCATTTACTGGAACCTTTACTTCTACAAAGAGAAAATATAAAGAAATAGGACGTGTTAATTTCTGAGGGATCTTCCGGTAGTGCAGCATACAGTAATGAGATCCACTCATCCATATGACAACCTATTAAAACCAGTCAATGCTATTAAAACCAATCAATGCTAAACTTTTATTTTCAGTGCCAATACTTTCTTCCACCGAAGACCTTGAAAATTTAGTTCATGCAATGTGTGCAAGATATGGGGCCTACTGCCAACTGTTGTCAGTTTGAAAGCTTGTATTTTCACCATGGTACCTAAGAGGTTACTGGATGGAAACAACACAATGAGCCGTGCATATTTAAAAATCAGAATTAAGCATGTCCTATCTGAGCACCTGAAAGTGAAAGACCAGAATGTGAAGATCTGAAAGCTGCAAATGCAAGGAAAAAATATCCTAGGCACTTAATGGAAAATTACAAGAAAGGAAAGTGAGTTGCCTGACAGTGAAGCATAGCATGCTGCCTAATATTGCAAAGGATGGTCAGTTCTACTACTTGGTACTTTGATGAAATGTCCTTAGGACAGACTGACTCACAGTAAAAAGTAAGACTTCTCTAGCTACGACACAGCGTCAAGAAGTCTAGACTGCAGGTGTCCCCTTATCCAGGCTGCTATGCAGGACAAAGACCTATTCTTCTCATGTGACAACCCTAAAGTAAAGGGACTGAGTGGTCTGAAGCCGCACACCAATTTACCATTCTTACTTCAAGGTGATGAAAGCAAGAAGAGGCTTCAAGGAGGGGCTTTTAGTACCAACTATGGAAAAGCCCTTGAAAAGTTACAGAGTATAAGTAACTAAATCAGATAGAAGTATGTTAATGACAAATACAAAAAGGAAGGTACACATCTTGTCTACTCATTCCAGCAATTTCAGCTTATTCTTCTCAAGCCAAATCACATGTTAAGGTAAAAAAAGAAAAAGAGAGAAAAGGGAAATATACTCAGAAGATAAACAGTAGCACCAGACAGTTGGCTCTCATTTATAGCCTCATTAGTTCAGCATGACATGCTCTCTTTTACAAAATAAGATTCATATTTATGCTGCCATGGTCAAGTCTCAGCCTAACATCTGCATTTAACGTGCATTTATACCTGGATAGGCAGCTTGTTCCTGCCCTTGAACTACGCCATACTGATAGCTCCTACGATAAACAAGGAACAGGAGTAAAAGGCCAGTTTCCTTACCTATAGTCATTTTTCTTAGCTCACTGATTACTGAAAGTAGTCTTTCCAATTTCTATCTGTCATAGGGTAACAGCAACTGCAATTACCATAAACACCAACACAGTAACTGTCAAATATATGCTGCTTGGAACAATTTGTGTAGCCTACAAGCAGGTAACACAGCACTTAGAAAAGGGAGAGCCCACAACTTGTTCCTGTACATCTTTCAATTGACAATGTTCATAATGAAACAATTCTAGCACGTGCCTTTTGAAAGTGCCTTTCTTTTGCTACAGTGCTAGCTAGAGTGTTTACACAACAGCAAGAGCCCAAATGCATGTGGGAAGTCCTTATTCCCTGAACTTGGTATTTTGCATGTGATTTCATATGCAATTGCTAAGAAGGGAAAAGTAGGAGTGTTGTGTATCTGGTAACAATGAGGTCCTACAAGAAAGCACAGAAAAGGTCTGGTATAACTATGTTAGAACAAGACTGAACAGCGTGGGAGCTTTGGTCTGAAGATCCCTTGTTTCTTTATTTGCTGGTAATGATTGGTAATGACATCTATAAAACCCCTCCTTTTCCTTATACACAAGGATGGACATATCTATATATCTATATATATCTATATATATCTCCCTTGTGGGAATGCTCTATCCTCTTTTATGCTTTTAATTGTCCCCAGCACCAGACAAAATACCCAAAAGTATAGTATTATATATATATAATACTATACTTTTGTGACGAAAGTATAGCATATATGCGTAGGAATTGTATGGATTCACCCTACCTTGTGATTCCTGCATTGTGAAAAGCGCAGATAAGTCATGACCCAAGCACATGCATGTATCATCCTGATGGCTTTAAAAAGCATTAAAGTTGTGACCCATCTTGGAAGTAGACCTCTTTTTAGTTAAGCACTGTTTCTCACCCCCCCGAAAGGCTTTCATGCCACATACTAGAGAGGCTGGCTGGTTTGATCTGCTGCCCTTAGGTATAAGCACAAATACAGCAGTTTGCTTGCTTGAAGACTCAGGCAAATACTTAATAAAACTGCCAGTGCTGCTGCCAGCCATCACTCTTCCAAACACTGTTTTCAACAGAGCTGGATTCAGCTGCAAATTAACCTCTGTTCTGATCATTCTCTGCACGCAGGAGGTCCTGCTGGGAGAGGCCTGTCAAGCTGGAACACTACCCCACTTTTTTCAGCCATTGGTCACAATGCACAGTCCTTTCAAAGAACAGTATTTCATCCTTGATGGAACACAAAAATGGTGTCTATATTTTCTGTAACTAACTCTGAGCCTGGAAAACACAAGTGAGGGCGTAACCTCTTTCCTATGCGCAAACAGTCAGAAGTCCAAATCTTGCTTTTGCCATTCTGTATCTTATAGATGTCAAGAGTTTTTTTTGAGAAATATCTCAGCATGTCAATCTTTAACAGACTGAGGTGGAAGATGAGCATTGTAGGGAACTCTGGTTGCACTATCACATGAAACAATCATTATGAAAAATGAGCAGTGAAATCAATAAGGTAACGATAAATATCCAAATAGCTAAAAGGTTGTGTACTGTAAACAGTCTGTCTTATATGTATTTTTACAGGTGACTTTGTTAAAGTTCAAACTTTAAAAGATGTTTTCTTTTTTTAAACTTTCCACTTGACTTCGAAACTGGGACAAATTGTCCATTAAATTCCACATCAGGTACAGGAAAGGTAGCTGCATCAGCCACAGAATCCTGAACCTGAAGGAATCTTTCAGATTAAACAGGATTACCATTAAAATGGTACATTTAATACATTTAATTCAATGTCATCCTGAATCAAGAATGACAAACAAAACCAAACCAAAAGAAATACTTTAGAAACTAAGAACACAGAAACTGGTAGATTTGAGAAGTTCAAGAGAATACAGCTAACAGCATTTCAATTACAGTGTACTGAATCTAAGAGCTGACTGGGAAGAGGTGCTACCATTAGAGGTGAGTTTTGGAAAGGATCCCTTTTGCCTCAGGAAAACTGAGGCCTAGAGGGACTTCATGGTTCCACATGTAGCTCAGCTAGCAAGCTTCCAAGCATCACATCAGCCAGCGTCACTACTTAACATTTCACCGATGACTTTAGAACAGTATGCTACTAGAAAATCCCACTGAACATGAAAACAGAGAATTAACAAGGATGCACATGAAGCCATGAAATATCCATCTTTAACTTGGTGTGTCTGATACCATCTGTATACTGCCAGCATGTACACAATCTTCTTCAGCTTTCCTTCCCAGCTCAATTTTCTTAGATCTTCTCAGAGGTGAGATCTGGCTCCATTAGTTTTGGCCACCAAAGGTTACAGTGGACTTGCCTCAGCTGCTCCTTGCTCTGTCCCCACAGGTCAGTGGTCTTCTCAGGAGCCATGTGCAGGTCCAGGTTGCAGACATTGGGTTTCTCAGGGTATAGCTTGAGACACTGCTTCACCCAGTGACGCTGGCAGCCCGGAAGGAAAGGGTTTGGTATGAAAATAAACCCTGACCACAAAGAAAAAAGGAGAGGATGGAGAGAAAGTATGATTAGGTGTTTCCCTGGCTTTTTCTGAATCTAGAGCAATGGACAGGAATCAGAGGTAATGAAAAAAACCCTTAGACATACAACCATTGACTGTGCATATAAGCTGATGAAGTCTGTTATAGTTAAGTTAAAACTTTCTGTTTTTTTCAGAAAAAACAAATGATGGCACAAGGTAGAAGACAGAGACGACAGTCAACACTGGTCCAAATAAAAAAATGACAATAAAGGACATATCTATGTAACGCATATTGATTACAGGAGATGAAGGAGTATGAACATGTAAATCCAATTGC
Organism: Pomatostomus ruficeps; assembly: GCA_013400735.1. NCBI lineage: Eukaryota > Metazoa > Chordata > Aves > Passeriformes > Timaliidae > Pomatostomus > Pomatostomus ruficeps. The sequence continues at coordinate 33,027 of VYZT01036016.1, read as the reverse complement.
TTTGGAGTGAATTTTATTTGTTAAATTATTCAGCATGAATTTTCTCTTAAGCCTAGCAAAGTTGAAGTAATTCTGGCCTAGTTTTTCTACACTTCAAACTAACTTTATCCCTGTCTCTGAACTCATATTGTCTTCCTACTGCTACTTCAGAAAGAAGTCCCTGGGCTGAGCAAGTGTCTAGTAATGTAAAGTGCCCTCCCCTTTGCATCATGCTTATTTCCAGGTAAGTCTGGTTGTATCCATATTTGCATTTTGATATGGTAACACTCAGAAAGGGGTATGAAAGTCAAATTATATCCCAAACCACCTGTTGTTGACTGCAAATGCTTTGCAGGCATTGTTAATTAACAAAACAAAATAAACATGCAGCTATTCTGCACATTCATTTAGCTAGGCACCTCAGGCAGGGTTCAAGCAGCAGCCCAAATGAGAGATGCTATTAATCTATACTGTACCTACTCTGAGAATCAAGGCACTCTCTCAAAGGCTGTTAATTCAGTAAGACTCACCAACACAAAATCCACATGCAGAGAGGTAAGGGTATAAGAGGAACAAAGGAAAAAGTGGTTTTAAGGTTTTGGCCTACTGTTTCTTTTTGAACTTCTCAGCCCTATCAAGTTAACAGAGACAAAAATAGATGAAAAAAGAAGCAGCAAAGCTAGGAGTCTCAGTAGGATACAAACTTGCCTTGTGGCCTTAGGAAGTGGTAATAAAAACACAAAAAGAGCTATCTGCCAGCATATCTCACAGAGTCAAGATTAAAGTCACTGGTTAGGAAAAAAGCCTTCTGTGTATTAAAAACATATGGTCATTCACTCCATTCCCTGTACTTTCAGACTATGGCAGCCTTCTGATAGGTTTGGCTACAAGATGTTTCTTTGCCAGAAGCATTATATTTACTTTCTGTTGGCTTCTGCATACAACAGAATAATAATATTGCCCTTCCTGTCTACAGTTTTTGATGTGGGGTTCTCGAAGCACTTTACTATATTCATGAAATTACACTCTACTATGTATGTATTATTCCCAGGTATTAATGAAGGAATTGAAGCCTGGACGGTTAGTTACAAGCAGAGATGAGAACAAGAATCTAGATTTTATGGCTTTTATAGCACAAGCTTAGAACATGCTCATGTCTCTCCAAACCTTTCCTTGACCTAGGTTTCTCCCAAGAAACTAGACTGGTCTAGATTTACAAAAGCAGTAACAACTAAAAAGTGGGTTACTACTATGCTTATTGTGTCAAGAAAGGCAGACACTGAATTTCTAACAGTTGCAGAGTTTTATTATAAAATTCTATGCAACTACAGAACAAACACTAATAGTCCTAGAAATCAGTGACTTGCACACATAGGAGGGAGAACAGTAAGAAATAAGAAATACATTTCTGTAGCAATCTTTCTGAACTGACTGAAGAACACCACAGACAAACTTTGAAGACAATATAATTGAATCTCTTGGCCCTGAAAGATTTCCCTTGGGGGGAAAGGGCAAAAGAACCATTCTTTGTGAATCTGTATACTAGAGGAAACTGCCTTGAGGAAGCAGATGCAATTCTCTTACTGCAGCACTATCTTGCTACATTCTAGGAATTAATTCACACCTAATGAAAGTGGCCTCCAACCTCAGTCAAAAGTAGGATAAGACATGCAGATGTGTAACAACAAGAAAAACCTCTCATAAAAAAAGAAGTGTTTAAGTTACAAAGACCCAAAGACAGCATCACATGCTTCTCACAGAACTCAGGACACCAAAACAGAAATTCACGCAGATTCCTTAGTCTTCTAGTTCACTGCTTACTGTGGGGACAAAACCAAATTACTCCCTTTCTGTTCTTACTTCACTTAGAAGGCTATTGGGACAGTTGGTTATGCATCTCGTACTGTTTTAGGATGTCCAGAAAAAGGCAGCTGAAAAATGATAAAATATTATTCTCTTCAAGTCCACACATGACTTGATTCTAAACAGGACAGATAATTTATCAATGTATTTGCATTTCATTTTAGTTACAGGTTTCCTTTGCCAAAGCAGAAGAAAAATGCAGTTAAGTGGAACACCTGCGATTCCCCACACCCCCTACGTAATTACTAAGAAAGACGTTTAGACAGACAGTAAATGACAAGCAGACCAAGCGAGGGAATCTGTAACACGACAGGTAAGTGGAACAAAACATTTATAGAGGCAAGAAGAGGCAAAAGCCTTTCTCCTGAAGTTATTCAATTCCCTGTGTATTAAACATGCCAGATGGGTAGCATGGTTGCCTCAATTTCAGAAATGGTAAGCAGGCTTCAAAGCAGCCAACAAAAAAACTGACTGAGGTCCCAATGAACCAAAAGAAACATGACAAAAAACAAAACTAATCAAACAAAAACTCCAGAAATAAGGAGGATCTGGGGAACTACAAACTCATCAGCCTTACCAAAACCCCTGCTGAAATAATGAAGCAAACTTTAATGGCAGCCACTTCCAGACACATAGTGGTTTAGAACATACAGCATGGAAGACAAATTTTGTCTAATCAGCCTTACTGCCTGCCACAGTGAGATGTCCAGACAAGGGGAAAACAGGGCATCATGTTTACCTTGGCTTAAGAAACTTGGTCTCCTGCAGCATCACCGGAGCCAAACTGGGGGCCCACAAATTTTCTTGGCAAATTGAAAGGGTAAGCAAAAGGTGGCTGGATCACCAGGTTTGAAGAATAGTGATTTGATGATTCAAAGTCCAAACAGTGACTGTTATGAACTGCATTCTTTGATGCTGGGGCAAAGATTGATAACTACACCTACATCAACAACCTGGGTGATGGGATGTTCATCCTCATTTCACTTACGCATTACACTAGGTTGGGGCACCTGTGGATATGCTGGAGGTTACTGCTACCCCTGAAAGGCACTTTGACAAACGAAGGAACAGGCTAAAGAGAACCTCAGTAAGTTCAACAGTAGTAATTCTGCATCTGGGGCAGAATAACTCCATGCAACAGTACAGCCCAAGAGCCAAAAGCAGCTCCAAACCAAGGCCAGGCTGCCTTGAGGACAAACTGTGTGAGCAGCAGTTCGGGCTGGTGACACATCCTGGTATTGGTGAGCACTAGCTACAGGCATGAGAGAGAAGGCGAGCCAGATTCTTCTCAGGTGTGCACAGAAAGATTATCAGAGACAACAATCACAAATAACAGCAAGACAAATTTTTATTAGATATAACATTTAAGAAAAAAAATGTGGCCAAACATTGGTACAGGTGCCCAGAGAGGGTGTGTAGACTCTGTCCTTGGAGATTTCCAGAATTTGTCCATACAAAGCTCTCAGCATCCTGGTCTAACTTGCGACTTCATCCTGCTTTAAGCATGATGTTGGCCTAGACCTCTGGAGGTGCCTTCCAACCTTATACCTCTCTGTGACACTACCAGGTAAGCTTCAAACCTAAAACACATTTCCATTTCTTAAATAACCTGCCTAATGAAATTACTCTGTATATTGAATAGGCCAAAAGGCTTTTATTCACTTACTGTACTCAGTGTCCTACACCGACAAGTAGATACCACACTTCAACTGTGAAACTACTGTATTTCAGCCATGTACCCAATGTGCATGATATACACTGAGGAAAAACAGATCCTACAGAAATAAAGTCTCTGCCAACGGCATCAGGAATCCATTCTCATGAGCTATGGTCTGGTTGATCTCACTGTGAAATCACTGGCTCTTCTCACCTTCATAAATATTGCTGCATCCCACCCTTTAGCTGACTTGTTCATCCTCCAGCACTTATAATAACATTAAATTACACTTAGGCAAACCAAAATAGCTTTTTCAGGCAGGACAAGAAAGATAAGATTGAAGATGCATGAATTCAAAGCAACGGGGTTGTATTTAATTTTTCTTGAAAGCAGAGGCACCTACCTGGATACCCACTGAGGCCATAAGCTTTCCACTGGCTAACTGGCTGTAATCCTGCTCTGCAGGCATCCTGATCACTGACTGAAGAAATACTGAGCTGTGATCTGAACACCTGGCAAAAGAAAACAGATCTGGTTAAAAAAAAGGAGAGAAACACAAGACTCATCAAAAAATAGCACCTAAAAGAAAGAGTACTACCACACTTGAAGGTAGCTCTCGTTAAAATGCCAAATGTACCACAGAACTCCTGTCTAAACAGCTGTGACCAGGACAGGGCAAACAGAGCCAGTACACATTCAATATAATAATCAAAAGGTACCTACAGGTTTTACTTAGGAATGAGGAGAGATGTCCCCCACTCATTAAAAAAAACAAACAATATACACCAATGAAAAAAAATTCATCATGATTTGTCCATTTCCACAGTACAGCCTCATCATTATAAAACATTCTGGTAATTATCAACCTCCATTAGAGAGTAATATACTCATAACACTTTATACTTTCAAAGAACATTTCAAATACAAGTTGCTCATGATCCTATAGGGTAGATGACTATTCTCATCTCTAATTTACAGAAGGATAAGCAGTACAGCGATGAAGTAGCCCAAGTTGTCAGATGTGAAGGACCACAGAAACCCTGTCAAATCTGAATGCCACCCTGCCACATTTGTTCCCAACAGCAGGATCAACAGCTCAAGGCTTGGCAAGGTGTATATACTCTCTTGGGTTGCAATAACACATGTATTTAAGCTAACATTTGCTAAAAAAACCCCACCAAACTCATTCTACTGTGTTCCCACTCCCTTCTTCCCTTAGGACAGAGAACTATCTTGAGGAGGGCAGGGTGCCGCAATGCCTCTGGTGGGGGTGTCGGGCGTCCGCTCATGGTTCCAGAGGCTACCGGGCTGCTCCAAAGGTGCGGGAGGGCTGGCAAAGGTCCAGCAAGGTTTCACCCAACCCACCAATGGTACAGGTGTGCCAAAGAAGGAGAGACGAAGCAGAGGGGCATCCCAGATGGTTTATTTGGCACTGGGGTTGTGCCAGGGAAGCACTGGCACAGGGGGTTACAGTCACATATATACCAACGTGAGGGGGCAGGCAGCGGGTACAACATCCTATGGGGAGGAGTGCTGGGTTTGAATTTGGTGGGCTTTGTACACGATTGTGAAATACAGAGCCCTCGGGGTGGGGGGAACGGAAACAGATACGGAGGAAGGGGCAGCAGTGCCTGGCCATGAGATGAACCGAAACCTGGCCACAGCACATCGCCACAGCGGGTCGAGGCAGGTTGGTTTTCTTCTGGCTTAGTTCCCCAGTTCAGCTCTCCATGTAGCAGTGTAAAAGCACAGGCTCATTATAGGGAAAGAGATGGCCAGGCACAGTACGAATAAACAGCACAGACCGGAAGACTTTGTCTATGATAACTGAAAGTGTGTATCAAATTAAAGCCTTTGCACACAGCCTCTGTAGTGGTGTGTGTGTAAATCAGTCTTTTTGCAGCTGACAGCTCTGGTTAACATTTTTTGAGCAACAGGACTAAATTACATACATAGAATTTTTCAGAAATTCTGAACTACCACTGGACAGTGCCTTTTGGCAATGTTGTCAGTTTTACCCATTTTTCAGCTCTCTGTCAAAAGCAGCTTTGTGAGTGCCAGTCTTGAGAAGCTTACTTCACAGTCCTGTCCACAGAGTGTCCCCAGGAAGGCTCATCCTCTGACCAAAACACTGCCACCTCACTGCCTGCTCAAACTGTTTCCACACCAGCTGCTGCCTGGGCTTCTGAAGAACAGGAGATGTTTCTACGCTGAAGAATTACACGTGCTGAATCAGTTAAATAAGCCTGGTAACAGGGCAGATGGGGTATGTCACACTTCACTGAAGAGCTCAATTGCTTGAAGCAGTTTTCTGAGAAAAAAGAAGCAATATTATCTGGGCCAATCTGCCTGGCATGTAGCTCTTAAAGAGAAAAGCCAGATGTTTTTAACCTGGGGGAAAAAGGAATAAAAGATGTTTTCACTAGTAAGCTGTCACCTAATCTTAGAAGGTAACAGGCACAAAAAGAACAATACCAAGAGAAGACCTTGTGATGTGTTCAAATACCTTGAATTTCCCAGAAGAGCCATAATGCTGTAATCCTTTACCAAATACAGGATTGCTGCAACCTCAAGAAAGGCTGAAATGTTAGCAACTTACTTGGTTAATTCTAATGCCTCTAACAATTTCATATGGGTTAGGTTTTGTGTTCCATTATCAACAGCAAAATTATAGCCCGAAAAGACAGAAAAATAAATATCTTAATAGAACACAAAAAAGAAAGGACTAAGCATTGGAACTATGAAAAACTAGGCAAAGTTTCATTTAACTATATTCCCTATTCCCTTTTTTGACATAGGCTCCTAAGTAGAAAATCCCTGGTTAACAACACTTCAGCAGATATGTGTCATCCTTTGTGAGGTGACAAAATAGAAGACAACTTCTAAGAATCATTTCTTCACCCCTAAAGACATGGTAAACTACTATGATGACTACTACTTTCAGCTGTGCTGCTGATTGTGTTCCCCAACCCACTGCAACAGCTGGGCTCGCCCTGATGACTAAGCCGAGCATTTATGATACGGGAGTCAGGAGAAAGGAGAAGAAACTTGACCAGGAGGAAGACAGCACAGCAAGGGGAAGCTGATCCCAGCTCACCCAAGTATTCCAGGGCTAACGCAAGGGCCAACCCGCCCAGGAAACAGTATCAGCTCCCAGCGTGAAACTTGGGGGATTCTATGTCCATATGTTCCACTGCTTCTCTTAAGTATCACGTGGTTCTATTAGAGGCTTTGAAGATCCTCTACTGCAGCGTAGGAAACTAATTAAACATTATGGAAGTACATATAAACAAAAGTAGTAAACCTGTGACTAGGCATGGCGCTGACCGGGGCGGCTGCACGGCACCGTGCGCCCCCGGGCAGCGTCCCATGGCCCAAGGGGACCCTGGGCGAGCCCGGCTTTGGGGCCCGCAGGCAGAGGGGCCCCGGGCCCTTCCCGGCTGCCCCCCGAGTCACGCACTAATTTTTAAAACATCACAGGGACCCCTAAAAGGCTCAGCGCTCAAGTGCAGCGTCCTCTAGCCAGATTCGGGGCGGCACTAGGGGTTCGGAGTCGGGCACGAAGGGAAACAGCAGGTGGAGAGAACGGGTTGCACCGATTCCGCCACAGCCCCGCACTAAGACACCGCGCAGAGGGCGGAGGAGGAGCGAGCCGCTCGCCGCGGGGCATGGGCAGAAGCAGCCCAGCATTACCTGCCCCCCCGGCGCGGAGAAGTCCACCACGCCCCGCAGATCGGACGCGTCGCGCTGCCGATAGAAACGAAAGAGCCGGCGGAATGCATCCTCCCCACCCTCCCGGGTCAGGGCCGCCGCCGCCATTTCGGGTCGGCCGGGGCGGGGCCGCCCCTCCCTCTCTCCGTCCCTCCCTCTCGCCGCAGTCCCGACATGGCGGCGGCCAGTGCGGTGCGGGCAGCCAGGCGCCGCTCCCGGCGGCTCTTCGACATCTTCGTGGCTGACGTTCCCTGGACGGTGTCGAGCAGTGAGTCTGCGCCCCCCCCCCCCCCCCCCCCCCCCCCCTTCCCCAGTCCCTCACCGCTGCTGGGGCTGGTGGGGTCGGGCGGCCCCGCCGCGTGTGCCGGCACAGGCCGGAGGTCGGGCCAGGGCGGCGCGGCTGCGCGGAGGTGCCGGGCACAGGTAACCAGGTGCGTTTCTCCACAGAGGAGCTGAAGGAGTATTTCTCCCAGTTCGGATCGGTGCAGAGGTGCCAGCTGCCGTTCGTGAGTACCCGCGCGTCCTTCGGGCCGCGGTTCGTGTCTTCTCGGCGAAGCGGGGAAGAGCCGCCGGCGGGTCCTGCGGCTGAGGCCTTGCCCCGAAGCAGCTTCCCCGCTTCCTCGGAGCTGCAGTCTGGACGCCTCATCTTGTGCTCTAGTGAGGTTTTCAGTGCTCTCTGCCCTTAGTTCCTTCTCCCAGGAGCGTCACCACTTGTCTGCGAGTGCTAGGCCTTACTGAAGCTTAGTGTTTTCCACTGGCTTTCAAAGAGCTTTACAAAGCATATATTTTGCATCCTGTTGATGTTGCCATTTCTGAATAATTAATCTAAAAGTGCTTTGAGCTTCTCTATCATCGTGTTACTATTCTTTTGACAAAGAATAAAGTTTTTATGTGTCTGGTCTCACTGGCCAAAAACTAACGGTATGGGTATGAACCTGCCATCTTTTCTGCTGCGGATTCAGACCCCATCCAGAGTGCAGGGCTGACACAAAACGCATAACCTCTGCAGGGTGCTGCCAAGCTGCCAATGCCTCTGTCATTTAGGCTGTTTATCTTCTGAGTATGTAGCTTGGGGATCAGAGTGTCTAGTGCAGTTTCTTAGAGGTGAACAGTCAAAAAGTGTTCCTTTGTGGGTAAGCTGCAGGTCATTGCTGAAAGTGTAGAGGTTCTGTTCGCTTGTGTTTCTCCATGTAAAGTAATAGTCTGGTAAATCAAGTTCAGCGTGTAGTGAACTTCAGTTGGTGAGCTGATGGGTTCACTCTCAGTTGAGGATTAGTTTGAAAATGGAGAAAGGTAATTTGAAACAGCGAGGTTGTTTTGAACACTTGAAGCTTAGGTGCCTGGCTGTCATGTTATTTTTCCTCTGGCCCAGGACAGACTGCATTGTTTTGTTGCAAAGTGTCATAACTTACCACAAACCTGGCTCTGTCACTGATTCAAGTGATGCATGTGTGTACGTTTAGATTCAGTGAGTACTTAAGGATAATGCTTAAAACTGCCAGAGGTACAACAATCACTAGTGTAGGACAGCCTAATGTAGACATCACTGTGATACTGAAACCAGGCAGTACCTTGTAGGTGAAAATTTCACTGGTGGTTTGGAAGTGTTGCCAGTTATGCCTGATGATCAGAGTGGCTGAGCTGTTGTAAGCTCTGAGGGGGATCAGAGTAGGGATAAAAGGCACTTGAATACACCTGGCTTTTCCTCATTATCACTTCTTTATTGACAATTGTCTTTTCTGACAGGCAACTTATTTGTAAAAATAACTTTTTTCTTTCCAGTGCAGTTAGTGCATGTCATTCTGACTTGCACTCTGCTTTCTCAGTCTCTTAAGCAGCTGCTTTATCGTGGTGAATGTTGTTCAAGTACTGTGGCTATTTAAATGTCAGTTCTGTTATGACTGGCTTATTAGTAGATAAATACTGCAGTTTGAAAGTATTGTCTATGCATTATTCCAGGCTTCAACTATATCTTAAGATTATTATTTTTTTTAATTATTATTGAAAGGGACGTTGAACAGCCTTTGCTAGACCCCACATACTGTCACTGATAGCAAATGTCTTAGTGTGAAAAAGGCTCCTGAAACAGCAAGTGTGCCAACTCCTCTGATAATTTCTGATTCCTTAAATTCAATATCTGTAGAAAGTTTTTAACAGCCTATGTGAATATTTCCTATGGTAATTGCATTTTGGTTTTTCATTTAACTGATAATTAGGACAGAGATACGGGCTTTCACAGGCGTTATTGCTGGATTAAATTCTCAACTCCAGAAGAAGTTCAGAATGTGTTACAGAAGGATTCCCACATTCTTGAAGGTTCCAAGGTAATGTGCTGAGTTGACTCTAATTCTGCCTTCAGTTGGACACAGTAACATGAAAATATTACCATATTCTTTGAAGGTGTGGTTAAAGATTTTGTCACTCAACGTGCTTTTAATGTTTTTTAAATCATTACCACTTCAATTTATTCCCTCCTCTCAGCTTGGGTTGTTAGGGGTCAAGATCGTGGAGATACCAGAGCACTCACACTCAAGAGACCAAAAACTGCTATGCTGAAGTAATGTGAATGCAGTAAAACTGTTTGGGATTTGCTATGCAACTAGTTTGCAATTTGTAACACATGTTTCTGCAGGTGGATTCCAACATCTGATCTAGATGTTGAATGGCTGTGGGAACATGATAAAGTGATGCTAAGCTTTGAACTTTAGTGAAATTTATTTTTCTTCAGCTATCCTTTCATACAGCAGAAATCAGCTGCTTGCTTTCATGTGTTCAAGACAACTTTTAAATTTGCTTTAGGGTAGGGTTTTGTTTTCTTCATGTTTAACATTTTAAATATTAGTAAAGGAAAAAATACAATGCCGTGGCAATCTCAGTGCATGGTATTGAGACAATGTAACGGTCTAGTACACATACAAAAGTGTCTATCATTGATTGGTCAGTTAGAGCTAGACAGCTGTATCTTCCAGCTTCACTCCAGCATAGAAACAGCAAAGCCATCTCACTGCTTTCCAAACATTCAGTGTGCAGTGGTGATAACAGATAAAGAATAAAAACCAGTGAGTCAAAGCCATTGATTTATTAACAGCTGCCTTGTGAAAATCATTAGAAACTTCCATCTGGTATGTTCCCTAAATAGGAGATTTTCTTACAGACTTACATATGCTTCAGCTGATACAACTACTCAGTGTAGTACAGAGTGAAGCCATGAGCAACAAGCAGGCTGGTGTATCAGACACAATCAGTTCAAGCCTTTGATTAATTAATAATAATTTTTCAGTATCTTTTTGACAACTAGTTTCTTATTTTGAGATGTTAAATGCTAGGAGATAGTAAAAGTAAAGTGAATTGGCAAGAGACTTCAGTGATGCAGTATTTTGATTGTGATAAAGTATTTTGCCTGACATGGTTCATATTACTGTATAAGTCATCATTGGTTGTGGTTCCCAAGAACTAACCTGCAAGTTCCAACTGTTGTACAAAAAAAGAAGCAGAAATTAAGACTCCTTAAACTGTGACAAGACAGGCAGTAGGCTGATCCTTCATAAATTGTGCTGAACTAGGATGTTATCTGTGTGCAATTATCAAATTAAATACTAGAAATAGCATAGTATTTAGTGCCACTTTCCTGGAAATTTTTGCTGCTTTTTATTGTTGAGGATATCTGTAAGGATAGCCACATGCACTTAATTGCCTAGGCTTCAAAAACTATACTCTCACAAGAGGTGCAAGCTAAGAGGCTTCTTTATAGTGAAATAAAGAGCAGAAGGCAAGCAGTAGTTATTTTCATTTCTTAAAAAATGCAGGCTTCTCTAGAATACATGAGCACTTTTCCCACTTTCTTCTAGGCCAGGTCTAGACAGTTACTTTTTATTAGTTCCAGTTGAAAGCACAAGCTTTTAAGATGCATTTTGCTGGTACAACTAGCACTTGCTGTGAATATATATTCAACTTCCCTGTCAGGAAGGCCGAGGTTTGGGGCTTGTGAAACTGAATTGGTTATAAACATATCTTCTGCTTTCTATGTCAATGTTCTGGGTGATCAGAAATGAAAAATACCAAACCTTCTTGCCTACCTAATTTCAATAATTTCCATTGTTTTCAGCTCACTCTCAAACAACAGATCCATAGAAGACGCAGTCAAAGAAAGACTCAAAGTGAGTGAGTGGTGGAAGGAGGCTTTATTTCACTATATGTAAAGAGACAAAAATAAAGATTACTGAGAAACTACAAATGAGTACTTGTTTTAAAACAGAATCCAGCTGTTTCCCCTCCCTTGTTCAAATAAACTGTATAGCCACACTAAAACACTGAATCATAAACACCCCAGCATCTGTTACAGCGTAAGATGGTCATTATATACAGCAGGAAAGCTTTTAACAGTTCAGATCAAAGCTTTAGCTATCTACAAAAACTAAAGCTGTAGGAAGGGGGCTACATTCTTACCCTGAGGTGCTGGGCAGCGGGGAATCAGCAAAGTCAGAGAACTTGCTAAAGAATAATTAATTCCCTTATGAAATGTTTCAAACTGGTCTCCACATCTGCACTGTCCTTGGGTAGCTGTCCTATGTAGAAGAATGAGTGTGTCTATATATCCACAGAGCCAGAGTTGTGAGCTGCTGTGTTACAACGCCATCCTCCTATACACCAATATTAAAAATCCTTTCCCATGAAGTCCAAGCTTGCAGTCCATTTCCCTACCTCTCAAGGAGCAAAGGCATTCAGTCCTTCCTCCTCTTTTTGCTCTCATGCTCATGTTCTTTAGGGCGGCTGTTGTCTGATGGCCGTTTAGAACCACCATGTTGCTTAGCTTCTTCCAGAAACTTGTCCAAACCAAATGGATCCTCCTCAAATTGAACTGGTCCATCTCTACCCCTGCCTCTGGTGTTGCGATCCGAGTTAGAAAACTCTTTGTCAGGAACAAACCTGCAGGAGAAGATGATACTTAGCTGACTAACTTCAGAGTACTAATGAAGAATATTTCTTAAATTTATTTCCTTACCTGTTGGTCTTTATTCGAGCCTCTAGATCATCACCATATATGTCCTTATCCACATTTTTACTTGGCCTGTAGATGTTTTGGGCCATATCCTTGCCACTTCTCCAAGGCTGGTCATAAACATTATAAATTTCATCCTCTCCTCCAGCAAAGCCACTGTCCATACCCTGTGAAGAACATCAGAAAAGCACAAGTGAACCGGGCAAAATATCAGCTTATTTTAACAAAATACACTGAGGTTGCACAGTTACACAAAGATGGTATTGTGTGATTTACGATTGATTTCAAATGACTCCAAGCACTTAATGAGGATGAGTGGGTGTAGGTCTGGAATTAAGTCCAGAGAACATGACAAGCCTCAGTCCTACTCTTCCAGAAAGCAACAGGAAGGATTCCAGGCCATCCGCATTCCAGAATAATGGATCATTTCAGTCTGCCCTGCAAGTACAGCTGTCTGTAATAGCTAAGTACAACCATACAGAAAAGTGTCTTATTCAGAATTTCTGGAAAACATTATTTAAGCTGACTGATCCAAATCACATAGAGGCTTATATAAACTGTGAAAGTAGAAGTGTCTGCTTGTTCATTTTTGGTTCATCAGCTTGCCCTTCTGCCTGTAAGTCTTTCACTGGAGACATGAAAAACTGATTGACAAACTGCAGGTCTATTGAGGGACTTGCTGAAGCCTAATCTATTTTGTCATCTCTGAATAGTATAAAATTCAGGGAAAATAAATGTTGCTGTTAACTGTTCGTATCTTCAGAAGTAGAATTAACACAAGCAGTAATGGGAATAGAAAGTATTTACTTGCTTCTCTCTGAAAGCAGATTTCCCTATCCACTCAGTACATTTGTATAAGAAAAGAAAATGAGGTCACTGCATCTTGAAGGCAAAATATTTTTTCTCCCAACTCCCCAGTGAGAAAAATCACAACAAAAACACTTTAATCCAGCTATACATTTAAAATACTCAATTTTGTTTTTTGTATAGGCTCCAGATAAAGGAAATCAATAGCTTCCTAATCAGTTATGTAAAGACTTCTGAGTGTATCCACACCAACCAGGAGAACAGGCTCCCTTTAGTATTCTAGCCATACCCACAAAGGAAGGATTAGTATGTTCACACAGAAAGCTACACAGCTGTGAAAAGGTATTTTACCTTGCTCTGGTTGAACAGCCTCTGGTCATACTGGATTTCATTGGATGGCCTGGGGGTGGGGACCCCCAGGGCAATAACTTCACTGATATCTCTGTTCTCATTTCTTTGCAGCTTTGACCTGAATTAAAAGTTTTAAAGTTTTATGAGGTCAGTAAACCATACTTGTTTGACATGCTCAGTTGCAACATGATCGTCTATTAGTTGCTAATGATTTGCCTCAGGAGCCAGATTTTGACTGTTGTTCTTCCTTACTAGGTAACATTTAAAATTTGTCTCCTGGCAAAGGAAACATTTGGAAAAGTTATGTTCAGCTGGGCATGACATTTAAATTTGCTTTCCACTATCTGCAATTCACATCAAGCTGACTCGGTCTAAAATGTCATATTTATTTTTTGCAAGAATCACTGTAGTTGTATTCTGGGAAGGCCGAGCAATGCAATTTTAACATATTAGAGATTTTAAGCCTCCAGAAACCATTTGCACTCAGAAATCTCAGTGGCTTCGGCTAGTAAGATACTTCAGTCTACCTTCATAAATCTAACCTTATTTAAATGAACAGCTTCAAGAAACAAAGAGTATTTTAACACAGTAATACCTTTTCATACAATGAATGAACTGTGCTTCATACCTCCACAAGATACAACTCAGGCACTCACATCAAGAAATGGAAAGCCCAGTGTAATAGGTTCCCTAGTGGGGAAGCCAGTGCCAGCACAGGAAAAAACAGCTTTTTTTTTGTGACTCACCTTTTATCAGGGGCTGCCCGGGAAAGATTTCTGTCATGCTGTCTCTCTTTGCGCCGGTCATGTCTGATTTCATCTCTTTCTCTAGCTTCTCCATCCTCTGAACAAGCGCAAGATTGCTCATTATAGACAAATATTTGAAGTTTAAATTAATTATGCCACAGACATTGGCACAGTAACTCAATTCCGTATTCTTTCACAGAAGAGTAGTGACCCTTAACACTATTTAAAATGTTACACTTTAAATAAACTGAACACATGGAACACCACGGCTTTCTTACGCCCCAAGCAACTGACTGTCCTCAGTAAGAGTCCAAGCAGACATATCCTAAAAACTACATTCTTCCAACTTTCAAGAGCTTGGAATACTTGTCCGTCTAGGAATTAATATCCTAAAACATTTACAGATCATTATAGCATAATTTTAAGTGTAAAAGTATCATTGAAACATGCAGGGATTTAAGTGTTTTGAAGAGCATTCTGTGATGCAGTATCAGAAAATCATTCAGGTTGGAAGGGAGTCTAATTCACAACCTCCTGCTATCAATGCTGAATTCAAACCAGGTTGGTCAGGGCTTTTCCCACTCAGGAGAGGAAAACCTGCAAGGACAGAGACTGCCAGACTTCTAGGCAACCTGTTCCACTGCTGTTTGTCTCATGGTGAAAATTTTTCTCCTGACACATAGCTGAAACCTCCTGCTGCAACTCTTGACCACTGTCTCATTCTTCAACTGTGAAACTTGGTGAAGAGCTCTGATAATCACTTAGGGATCATTGTTGGGATGACCTTGTGGGTAAGTTCCCATTATCTGGCCCCAACGGCACATCAACTCCTAGCGAAACAAGCTTTATTCTCTCAGCATCTCCTGAACAGGCAGTTACTCGAGCCCTGTGACCATTCTGATGGCCTTCTACTGAACTGACTCCCACTTATTGTCTGTCTTGTACCTGGAGGCCCATAACTGCACAAAGTATCCCAGATGCAGTCTAACAGGTCACCAATAAAAAGAAATTATTACTTCCCTTGACCTACTGGTTACATGCCTGCAGATGCAGCTTTGTATGCCCTTAGCATTACTGTTGCCAGGGCACGCTGCTGGCTTATATTCAGCATATTGTCCGCTACAACTCCTGGGCCCTTTCCAATAGAGTGGCTCTCCAGCTGGCCAGCCCCCAGCCTGTTGCAAAGAGGGTAGTACATCCCAGCTGCAGGATTTGGCATTATATGACCATATCCCCTTCACCTTCTAGAGAGATTGTAACTGCTTTCAAAGTTCATCATCTTGATCTTTGAGGTGTAATTTCAATCAATCAGAACATAAGACTTACCCCAATGGTGACAATTTAGTTAGGCTGGCAGCATGGTTTTTTGGGGCCTACTGGTTAACAAAACTGCAGTTCTGCAAGACCAGTTACAACAGTGCAAGAGACAGAATATTGCATTTACCACCTTTGAAAACTTAAAGATGGTTTAGTTCTTCTAAACAAAGTTGCCCTTCATCTGCAAAAAGCTTCTTCTAAAAAAAATTAGTTTATAACTGTCCATGAAAGCCATCACTCTCATTGATGCATTATTAACTCCAAAAGGACACTCTCAGTGTCCTAAACCTGTAAACACTAACATAATGATGTGAGGGTCAAACCTGCATCCCATCAAACCAGCCAGTGAATTAATCAATAGAGTGAAGACATGAACTGATGTCATGCTTAGAAATTTCAGCTGGTATTTAGATACTGTAAGTTCTCAGTTTATTGCTCCAAACCCACATTTCGGAGTGTTAAAAAAAGCCATATCATCTTAATAACAAAGAAATGCACCTTTTTCAACATGGGTTTTGATCCCTGCTCTTCTCTCCCTGGCTTTCTGAGCCATTTCTCGGAGCTTTTCTTCATGTTTCTCCTTTTCTTTCTGAGCCATCTTCCTCTCCACCTGGGCACGCATCTCTACTGCCTCACGAGCCTGCACAAATAAGACACAGTTAAAAAGACAGAAAGCTTAGCACGTGGGATACAAGCAGATCTGTCAGAGTTAGCCAGTAAACAGGACAGAAATGAAGCCAAAATTAGGAAGCTTAAAGCCCACCAACCACAGCAGGTGAAGCTGAGACAAGACCCATGACTTCTAATAACTTAACCCACACTGAGCCAAAGATTCAGAGATAGTGGGGATAAGGCCTTAAGTCTTATATTAGTGAAGAAGCAGGACAAATAAAAAAGCTATAGCCTATTCACAGCTGATTTTTGAAGGAAATTAACATACAAAGATGGTAAAACTATACAGAACAAAACAGCTTAAAGAACTACCTGACCTTTCTGTCAGCAATATAGAGTGCCTCAGCAAGTTTGGCAAAGTTTTCATTAATATGAACAGTCTGCAATCCTCTGCCATCTGCAGCCAGACGTTTATCTAATGGAATGGTGTAACCCTACAGTGGAAACAGAGAGGCAGTTGATCACAGAAACAGCATTTGTAATAACAAACATTATTATATTTATTGTGTAAGAAAACAAAAACATACAAAACTCACCACCCATCATTAATATGCCTCAATGGATCTCCTTTTCATATGTACTTGAAATTCTTACCAGGTAATACTAAACTTCACTCCAATTCCACCCTCCCACCAAATCAGAATCACAGCTTCCATTCAAGTTTGATATTAGGACAAAAGACAGTTTTCAATTGATAAGGTCCACTTTTTGCTTTGTGTTAAGAACTACAGATAATAGCTTCTCCAGTCTCTAAGCTGTTTAACCATTTTTTTTTAACCTAAACTGTTTCCATACCTTTTAAGAGGTTAGCTGATTCAAAATGAGAAAGGGGCAAGGCTGCCAGCAAAAGTAAGACACACTAAATGCCGATTTTGTTTTCCAAAGCTGAAACTCAGTATTATTTATAGATGATATTTTAAGATTTTTTTTAGTGAGCTCTAAAAAGTTTTGCTTTCGTTTTAGCATCTGTAACCTAAAATTTAATCTCCTAATTAGAGTCAGTCCCAGTTAGACAGCTGTGTTGGGGTAGGGGAAAAAAAGTAACATTCAAACACGCAGCTTTTCCTTCCTCCATTTGAAGAGGCTGTCTCAGGACAACAGCTTAGTAAGTTTCAGAATGATTAGACCAGTTACTGCAGCAAATAAATTCTCCCCTCTCTTGGAACATAAACTTAACGGCTGATAAAAATCAAAGCGACATGACATACCTACTCAAACAAGGAAAAAAAATAGCTAGCTGACTGGTGATAAAAATTAATTAATGAAAGAATGCAACAAGGAAAACTTTCCAGAAATTTGGACTGCAGTATTAAAAAGAAACATGCTTGGGTCTCTGATACTCTGCTCTTTTTCAGTTTAGACTGCTTTACTTTGTGAGCTTGAGAGATCTTGAGTTTCGACTGCACTATTACAGGGATTTTAAGTAATAGACTATCTTCCTCTTAAAATTTATAATCTCTGCCATGAAGTAATGTATTCCCCCTCAGTTCTATACTCTCAATTGGACAACCCTTTTATAAACCAAACTGAAGAAAAATGAGCTGTACGATCATGTGTTCTCCATGCTGGAAGCAGACAGTTTACCCAACTCTAGAGGTTTAAACTCAGTATTATTCAAGCTTAAATCATTCACTGAGGTTTCCCATCAGGGTGCAACATTAGAAAAATAAATGTATGACAACTTAATTACCTTCGCATTTTTCCAGTTTGAAATGCATGGAGGAATTTTCCACTCTTGCTGCTCTTTCACAGTCATCTGATTTAAGAGAAGAAGCAAAGTCATCTTCAGATTTATAGTAAAAGGAAATACTGTTTTTTCTCTCAAAGGCAGCTATGAAACTATTGAAATAAGTTAAAATAGAAAGTTCAGGACTCCACTACAAAACCCCAACTCTTCTTAGCAGCAGTAAGATTACAGAATCAATTAATGGTTTGATTGGAAGGGATCTTAAAGATCAGCTTGTTCCAAACCTCTGCCATGGGATTTATTTTTGAACCGTATCTTTGCCAACACTGAATAAAGTCCCCACAGCTCTTCAGCCATCCTCTTAAGCTTTCGTCACACAGGCCGTAACTGACAGCCAGCTTGTTAACATCTGCACATTTAGCAGCTGTTCAAGTTGTACAAACTGATGAACCACCATGACACTCATCTCTCAGAAAGAGCTAATCCTTAATGACACAAGTTAGTGGATTAGCTTAATAGTGTTGTCTAAAAGCGACATAAGTGTACCCAGGCTAAAGCCTTGGTCAACTCATTCATGCCATGAACAAATTTAGTAATGCAGCCCTGCATAAAATATATGAAACATCTACTCAACCTTTGACAAGATACATGAAAAGACAACTACTTACAGAACTGCCCAAATGAAAAAAAAAAACAAAAAAAACCCCCCACCAAACAAAAAGACTGCACCAGGCACCAAGTTTATCACTTAACATCACATCAAAAGATCAGTAAGGAGAAGGTACACAGAAATTAATTAGATCAGAGAAGAATTTGTGAACCCACCCATTCAAAACTGAGAACAGCTATGGTATTTCATACCTTTCTACTAGGAGAGTGCATTACAGGTGCCGGAGGAGATGGTGGTCCTCGTGGAATCTTCTTGTTAATTCTGAGCAATTAAGAAAATAATTACAATTACAGTCAGCATGTTGCACAGAAATACACTTCAGAATCTATTTGCTGCGAACAAGCTGTGAACACTTACTTGAATCTTGGAGGCTCCATAGGGTCCTTCTGCATTTCCACCATCCTAATAACTCTCTGTTTTGCTCCAGAGTTGAATGCCACACCTTGCTGAGATGGTGTGTACCTGAATAAAACAGAGTGCTCAGTTCTCTGCACACAGCTAGGTATTCCTTTCCTACCTCCATTTTTACTCAGTTCACTGCTCTAGCTGCAGTTTCATTTTATCCACAACAGTTTAAGACTACTCCACCACAAATGTCAGCAGCAGGTAACTGCACAGGTGATACTGCACTGAGTACAGACTCAGTTACACCAGACACAATGTTACTTCGCTTCAGGGCTATATTCTCCTGTTTCAACCTAGATTCTGAAATAGAAGAACAAGTACAGTACACACAGATTGTCACAATACTCTCTACTGATGTCTGTGGAGCCCTGGTGACTTTTTACTGTTCATTAAGAACCTCTTCACATACTTTTTTCCAGAATTAACCTCAAGCCAAAAATGTAACCCTGCCGTGAAATTTTTCTGTATTTGAAACAGAAAATCATCATAAATGAGTATCAGCCACCTCATAATTCCAATTGTTTCCAGTTGCTCATTTTCTATGAAGGAAGAACTTTGTTATATGTCTTGTTGTGGCTTGAAACTTGCAGTAAACACTCTGCTTTCAGAGCAGTATCATTAATAGTGATCCGTGGCAAATCTGTATTTTCTTGCTAAAACAATAACCCCTCCAAAGTGCCACAACTAATGACATGTTAAAGAGGTATTTCTACACACTTCAAACTAGGTGATCATTAGTGGGTTAATTCAAAATACGTAAGTCAGTTTCATATTCCTTACAGAAGAACAGAATTCAAGAGGAACTTCTGTTCTCAGAAATTCAAGAAATATGCCAGTTTTAATCCATTTTGTATATCACACCACCTTACACGAACACCAGCACTACATACCGAATGTACTGTGCAGGAGCTAGTTTGTCAGCAGCTCGAACAGGCATGGCTGCTGCAACTTTTTGGGAGACTGATTTCTCCAAAGCTGCTCTTGTCTTCTCTGTTATCTGAAAAAAAAATACCACAGTGTGCATCTCATCCCGTATGCAAGACATAAAGCATACCACTGCTAACTAGGCACATCAGTGCATACAATACCTCTCTAATTGCCTCCTCATCTGGTCTTTGCAGTTCAGGATCATCCACATTCATGACCTCTTTTGGCACAAGATCTGTGTACTTGCTGTAAATAACCTAGAAGACATTCGATTTTACTAGTGCTGGTGAACAGGAATAAATGTACATATATAAAAGGAAATGTTTCAAAATTAGACTATACTTTGGGTACTAAATAAAATTAATATAAAACTATAAAGGCGTTACACTTACATATTGTTTAATTACTCCCATAAAAGAAGACCTGGTTACATATATACTCTGGATTCCATTTAACAGATGGAGTAATTGAAGAAACAAAGCAATCTGATTAAATACAATTGTATAAAATTGCTCTCAGAACCAGCATTAGACAACAGTTTCCTGCTTCCCATTCCTAGTATTTTCTTTTCTCATGCACCCCAAGACAAACAAAACCCCGCACATTTTTACTTCTGTTTTCAGGGATTACTCAAGAATTTGATACAAGTATTTTTCAGCAGCTGGACTGTTAAATTTCATTATGTTTACTATTTTCTTGAAAAAAAACAAAAAAAACTTGAGAAATCTGTTCTTGACACTTTCCCTTATATAGATACTTGAGTTTTCATACAATAGGCAGCTAGCTGCTGGCAGCTACAAGTCCCAATTTTAAATATAAGGAAAGAACACTATTAAATGGCTTCAGGAAAAAATGTATTGTATTACATTAATGCTTGACATGTATCTAACAAAACAGGAAGTTTTAGTTCAAAGGGTTAAAAGTCAAGAACTATTATTTCAAGTTCAAAATACAGTACACGTCCAACTACAAAATTAACCTTTAGCCTCCGCATTCATTAACCACATGAGGGCCACTTTCTGCTTCTCAGCCTTCACTCCTGAAATTTTAATCCTTTGAATTAGTATCAGTAATATCCTAGCTTCTCAGATGCTGAATGAAGGACATCTGAAGAGCAGTGTTCCTCTAAGGTAATTAACTCTTAAGTCCAAGTGTCTTGCTGCATGAAGAACAAAGTATGCTGAAGGAGCTTTAGAGCATCCCAAAAGACAAGAAAACAAAAGAAGGTGCTCCTTATGGTGGTCCAAGAGTGCTCTAAAAACTACTTTACACTGAGGTACAGATGATCTATATGAACTATTTAAACTCTAAAGTATTGCATGCAAATGGGAAGGTGCATTATTGTGGAAGAAATACATAGTATAAATTAAACTATCCTGAAAATACAAATATTTCTGCTGCCATCAAAAACTTGATACACTTGCATGTTTTAATTGTACTCCTTTTTTGAAGTGATACAAAGAGGCAGATAAAGTAGTTACATTTCTTTTTGTTGTTTTTCTAGACGTTTATCTTATTTTACAAGTAATGTTGAGACATTTCATTAATCTAAAATAAAGAGGAGACTGGGATTGTTTGATATTGTACTGTACCCATCCACTACCATTTTTCAGTCTGTGAAATTTGAAAGGAAGCATCAGCCTGCGTTTTAGATATTTCACTCTGTTACTGAAAAGCAGAATCTCCTAGGCAGAAGGAGAAAGCTGAAGTTTTGATACAGCTACGTGATTCCCTGACTGGCGCAGCCTTAACAGGCAGCAATTAGAAATCTGCATGCCACTGCAATCAGAAAGAGAATAATATTACCTAACTGGCTAAAATACTGTACCACATGGCAGGATTTAGACAGCAATCATATTCTGAGTCTCACAAGGCACCTGATAGATGCAAGTGTCTTGATAGAAATTTTTAAATTTGCTACACACAAATCCTCTCCTCAAGATACTTTGTTCCATATATCCCAAGTAGCCCTGTACAGTGCTCATCAATCTTGTATGTAAACCAAGAATTTACTATCAAGCAATGCAGAATTAATTCCTTCCTTGTCAAAGAATAGTTTCTCCCTATGAAACATATAACATTTTAGAAATCATTAAAATTACCTGGTTCTAAGACTGATATACACACTGAAGAAAAAACTGGTAACAAACTCTCAAAACAAGCTCTCCCACAAAAGGAAATAAGTTGCGAGTAAGTAACACTTTTGATTATTTGAGTTATATTCATGTTGTCTTAACCTGTTCCATAGCTGTGACAGGACTTCCTTCAACAATGGAACTACTCTCTGGTAAATGTTTCAATTGAATTGACAATCTTGGCAGAAAAACCTGTAAATAAGCTTTGTGATTGTTTTGTTCTCCATTAACAACTAAGCCACAGCCTTGGGCCATGCAGAAGAAATCCAACTCCAGCATAAAAAGTTATTCTTGCTGGAAAAAAAGTAAGGGACCTAACAGTTCCATTCCTTGATTTCACTCTTTTTTCTGTCTTAATAAAAACACTGGATATAATTACATGTTCTTATTTTCCTAATAAGGGGACAGCATCAGTCTCACCAAAGTATATTACTACTGATGCATTATTTTAGCCTGGCTTTTAGTAATGTAAGTAGAGAAAGTACTGAAGGAATTTACAGCAGCACAAGAGCTAACCACACAGTTAGGCTAGAAATCCTTCATCTCAACAACCAGACGGAACTCCATCCGCAGATCCGTAAGATCATGCATCCAGGTCTGTCAATGTTATCCAGCATTTCACATCTAGCAGACTTTCTGCCAAACCCAAACAGGAGGCTTGTCAGACTATCACATTTTTCAGTATTTTTCAAGGTAAATTCTCTGAAGCAACTATTTTTTAAATATCTAAGGGAACAGACCCTAGAGACATGAACCACTGCAATAGTAGAAACTGCTGACAAGTCATCTAGAGATAGGGCATGGGTGATGGAACTGCTGCCTCTACAAGAAGGCAGAATACTAAATTCAACTTCAAAAAATCCATAAACTGTAGCAAAAGCGAAATTTGCTTCCTAACTCAGACCAAACAAGTAGCTCCCAGAATAGGTTCATAAACTCCATCTCATTTCTGGCAGGCTGCTAAGTATCTGTTTCTTTTAGCTCTAAGTATTAAGATTGAAGAAATATTGAATTATGGCTGCAGCTCTCTGGAAAATGAAACTTCTGTATCTAATCCTCCTGACACTGTACTATCAGAAGTTCTTTAGAGAAAATACTCCACATTATTCAACTCAACACAGATCACTGAAGAACTGCTCCCTATGACATCTCTGCCAATGGTTTCTCCTTCAAAGCCAATCAAATCAAGCAATAGTAGTTCTGCTGCTTACAGTGAAATTGTTTCAAATATTTGTTGCAGCACAGAAAGTCAATTGTATCCTGAGCTACATCAAAAGCAGTGTGGCCAGCAGATTGAGGGAGGTGATTCTGCCCCTCTATGGTGGTCTGGTGAGACCTGAGCTGGCATGCTGCATCAAGTTCTGAGGCCCCAAATACAGAGACAACGTTGACCTGTTGGAATGAGGCCAGGTGAGGCTACTAAGTTGACCACAGGGCTGTCGCACCTCTTCTATAAAGACAGGCTGAGAGAGATGGTGGTGTTCAGCCTGCAGAAGGCTCTGGGGAGACCTTACAGCTGCCTTCCATTACCTAAAGGGAGCCTACAAGCTGGAGGGGGACTTCTTACGAGGGCATGCAGTGACAGGACAAGGGGGAAGGGCTTTAAGCTGAAGAAAAGTAGGTTTAGATCAGGATTAGGAAGAAATTCTTTACTGTGAGGGTGGTGAGGCGCTGGAAGTTGCCCAGAGAAATTGTGGATAGCCCATCCCTGGAAGTGTTCAAGGCCAGAATGGATGAGGCTCTGAGCAACTTGGTCTGGCAGAAGGTGTCCCAACCTGAACCATTCTATGAATCTGTAATCTAATTTTCCCTCAGTTTTACTCCCCTTTGAACCACAATACTTAATCTTTACTCTCAGTGTTTACATCCAGCTGGATGCAATCAGGACTAAGCTGACACAGAAGGCAGAGCTCAGGGTTAGGAAACCCTAACGCTACAATTCTATAGAGCCTGGTTTTGGAAAAGCCCCACATCTCGCCCGTCTTGCTAAATGAGAACAAGAATGTGACTGCCTTCATTATAGAAGCCACATGGAAAGTTAATGAAAGTACAGATCTTAATGAATCAAATATGACAAACATTAAGAGCTTAAATTTAACTCTACCTGTTAAGAACTACTTTCCTAACTGAACAAAGTAAGAGTCAGTGAAAGATTATAGTCACTTTTGCCTCAAGCCTACTATCATACCTAGTTATTTTGCAAACATACTAAGATTCCAATCTGAACAGTTCTATTACATCCAAATTAAAAATAATCCTACAAGTAAGAAAAGATGTATTTGACAAGTTGTAAAACTGATGGTTTAACTACACTAATTTTTTTCTTATTTGGTCTGCAGCTTCCCCAAAATTCGTATGATTATTACTTCTTGTCTAATTATCTGCTTGAAATTATTTTGTATGCTTTTGACAAAGCAACATTTTTATTTAGCATGAAGTGTCAAATATTTAGTAAAAAATTTCTTCAAATAGAATTAATATTTTAACACTTTCATCTTGAAAAATAATTCCAGACATTAGATAAAGTCTGATGGAATTCCAAGGAAAGTCCCTTCAATAATATTGTCACTGCTGTTTTTTTGGTTTTAGTCTAACTACTTTCTTCCACATGACAGCATGGAGTCCAATTTGCACTCATCATTTCCAAAGGTACTGCAGTAACATAGGAGGCACAGGATGAGGATATGCAAGATGTGACGCTTTTATGACACCAAGAGTATTAATTAAATATAAAAATCCTTCTGGTTGTAGAATCTATTTAAAACAATAGATTTATCTGTTAAAAGTATTTTCGCCAATATTCTTAGAATGCCCATCCTATTTTTTTTATGAGAGATAAAGTTTATATTTTGGTTTTCTCCCTTCCTCAAATGCAGTAAGACATGGGGCATATTACATAATCATAAGCTTTTCAAGGCACCCTAAATTAAAGCCCAAGAAGTCAAATTATTTTGAAAACAACTATTCATATCTATTAGCTAAAACACTCTTTGCAGTTAACACTGTTTAGACTTTATTTGTGCTACCCTATTCTTTAGAGAAGATGCCTGCTGGAAGAAGCAGCTGGTCATACACTTGGTCAGCCTCAGCCATTTTCCAGCCCCCAATACCTGCTCAAGAGAATTAAAGCTCACGCAGCCCACTTGGTTACACTTGAAAAGGCACATGTAAATACTCCTTAGAGCAGACTTAGGAGACCTAAGTACCTGATCTCCTCAAAACTAGTTAGGACCTCAAGTGTCATCTTTTGGTTTTAGAAAGGCTACTGGATACAGGAAGTTGAAGTTCCCCTTAAAAACTCAATGAGCATCTTGCCATGTCTGAACTCAGGACAAAACTTTTGGAGTATAACCACTGGCAATTCTTTCTGCTGCAATTAAACAACAATAGGAAAAACAGAGCATCCAACAACACTGAAAACAACCAGAAGTGTCAAATATTAAACCAGTAAGACACAAGGTACAGTATTCTGAAGGTTGAACTGTGTTTTCAGTCTGGTTTTTTGCCCCCTCTCTCTACACACTGAAATGCGGCCATGTTTTCAGTTTCTTGCCTTCACAGGAAAATGAAATCTGCTAAGCCATCAAGTAAGTTCTGTATAAAGATTCTCCCCATTTTTGCCTTATCTTTTAATTACATTACCGAGAAGATCACAATTTCTGTCTGACATTATTTTAGTTCTTAAATAAGAAAAGAGGATACAATCCATGTGGCTAATGCCAGACTAATGACTTCAAGTATATGCAATGTGTACGCGCAACTTTTCCAAGTATACATCCCAGCTGACATATTGGAAGAAATATTACCTTGTCCTTTGACTGTCCTTGTCGAGCAATTGCATCGTATTTTATTTTTCCTTCTGCATCCACCTGAACAGCCAAAGCATTGGACATTTTCTTCTTTCGGCCCATATCCAGTGGATATTGGGCCACATGAATTTCTGGGAAAGCACCCCCATCTCCAAAATCCTGCAGAAATGAAAAAAAAATAGTGAATATCCAAAAGACAAAAAAATGCGAAATGGAATGAAAGAGCAGATTGATTTCAACAAAAACCAACTTGGCAAGAATGCTTCAGTAACTATTATTTTACTGGTTAGAGAGCAATTAATGAGAAAACTTACAGTTTTTAAAAGACACTGAAATGGAGAGACATCTTGCAGTAATTATTCCCTACACAAAGTAGGAACAGATACTACTGACTAGAATGTGCAGACAATACTATGCTACAGACAATACAAAATTAAGTATTTAATTCTTATGTGAGTTATTAATTAGAACTTCAAAAATTGACCTCCTGAAATAAAGCAACTGTGGATACTAAAATTACAAGAGCAGCATTTTTATGAAGATTTCTACTGATTATTTGTTGCTTTTCACATAATAAAGTAAAGAAGATAAAAAAAGCATTCCATCCCTTTCAAAGCCTGTAGCTCGTAGCTTTACAATGCTACATGTGTCAAGCATTTCCTTACTTTGACATGTAAATACACTGAAAATTGGACCAGCACCCAACAGCCCAATATTCTTACTGTTTATTTCCTCTCTCCTACAATGTGTTGATGTAAAAGCATTTAATAAACAGATAACCAAAAGACTTCTTAAAGCAGATCATCCTGGCTCAGTAACACAGAGGATCCAGCGATACCATTCATAAAACAACTTCAGGCTACAGTTTCAAATGCAATGCTTTGGAGAAAGCATTTGCTTAAAGCAGCATGAGCATCTATCTCCTTCTCTGTTGCAATGGCATGGCTTATGTGGAGTCTGGTAACAAAACAGAATAAAAAATAAGGGTGTCTTGAGCAGATCAATCCCCCTCCATGTTCACCCTGTGACCAAGTAGTTACCACCACTGAGACGGAATGGACTGAGGCTGGAAATGACCAAGCAGAACACTTCCGAAAAGGGACAGTGTGCTTATGCCACCTGCAAATGCTCCTTGAAACAGTTCCAGTTATTTGAAGCCTTCCACTGGATGTCCCACATTCAACAATTAGTTGTTGAAGTATTAGCCAGAACCAAATTCAGTCATTCTTCAATTTTTTTTTGCGTAACTCTTAATGTTTTAAGAATGGGTTTTGCATTTTGCAACAATGGCATTCCAGGATCACTGGACAAAGGTTACGCTTCAGAAGCATTTACTGTTTTTGAATTTGCACTTGTTTATAAAGCATATAGGAGCCCTTAACAGGCTTTCTGGGATGTGTATTAATTTGTGGCCAAGCGGTGCAGGAAACTCTTCACAAACCTTCTGCACCTGCTTCTTGAAAAATTTCATTATTATTATTTAGAAAGAATAAGCACTAAAATACTAACTTTAGTACCTAATAGTGTAGGAAAGGAAACCTACACTAGTATAATGAAAGTATAATTTTTAACACCATAAACATGACTAAATGCTGAACCCACACAAGAATGTTTTCTTTCAGTGACCCACTGGAACTACTATTTAAAGTACATGGATCACCACAGAACAGTGTTGGATTTACAAAAATGGCACTCAAACATAAATGAGGATAATGTTGGTACAAGCTGATGAAATCATGGTATTTGGAAATAACATAGGATCATACATGAACTACTGTAATAAAACCTCAACAGCATGCTCGGTCCCAAGAGCACTGGCTTGTGACTCATCAGAACAGGTCTCAGAATTGACAAAGATCATTTCAAACTGCAAGGTTTTTCCAGCTCACAGTGAGAGACTGTACTAAACCAGTTTTGTAATCAAAGCTACACATCTATATTTTCTTTCTACCTTTAGCAGTTCCAGTTCAAATTACATTAAACTGGCAAGGATTACAATTCATGACATAGAACATTGTCCCTTTTGTCAGTAACATACTTAAACAACAAATATCTGACTAATTTTTAAGTTTCCTTCCAACTATAATAATTTTGTTCTCCAATAGCAGCTATCTTTTTGAACAGAATACAGGAGTGTGTTCTCTTCTCTGATACACACACATTCATTTATTTCAGCTATAGTCCAGAATGTGTATTTAACACTGACAGAGGAACAACATAGATGTCTTTTCTCAGGGGACTCTTGCTTTCACAGATTGTAAACCCAAAGGACCACTGATGTATTTCCATATTACAACACAACAATCTCTGAAGAGAAGTAGACTTAGACCATCTTGTTTTCCATCGAATGTTTCAAGAAATCTGGTGGATTAGAACCTCTCTCAACACAATATATCAAGCAGTCTGGATGACGCATGTTGTAAGGCTTTGTGCAATTCTCAGCTACCTTCAAGGTGCTCCGCGTTTATTTCTACTCCCGAATTTCCCCCCACCCCGCCCCTTAGTAGATACACTATTACGGTATGAATTTAAATATTTACCTCTAGCACCCGTGGTATCCATCCTTTCCGGTAACCGTATGGGGGAGGTTCCCTTCGTGATGAGACCAGAGCAGTCTGCCTGGATCTCTGAGCTCTTGCCCTTTCTTCTAGTTCTAGCTGATCTTGGGACAGCTGGGTTGGAGCTGGCAAAAAACTGGACATCCATGGGCAGCCACCGAAAGAGAATGACATAAAAAGTTCATTCTGGTAACTTCGCTCACCGACACTCAACTATGCTTGAGTCAACTTCTTTCTAAGTTATTGCTTTCTCTACAATCGCCCTCTACAGATTAAGAAACAATTAATGAAACTTGAGCATTGCACTCATAAATGTGAGAGCAACTTCTGAGATTAGAGTGGCAAAGGCAATGTATGCTTTCCCAGCATTCTGGAAGATTCCTAAAAAAACCTAATGCTAAATTCACCCACATTTACATCGTGTTTGAACAGAAGTGTGACAATGCCCGTTTTCCAACAGGAATGTCACATACCACTGAGTATGCTTTTGACTACTACGGATAAGAAAGAAATATTATGGTCCTATGTCTCTAGTTGCGATGACTCGCTCTTCCTTTCTCTCAAAGTGAACACCCACAAACAGATCAGTCAACAACCTCCCCTCTCAACGCCTGACACCTCCCTGCCACGGGCAAGTCGAACCCCAACTTCTTCACTTCCCCTTTTTCAGCTCTTCTTGTCTACAGAGTCCTTTTGTGCATTTACTAAGAAAAGTACCCAGAGAAACTCGGGACTCCGAGGCCGCCAGCGGAGCTGTACTCCCAAGCCCTGCGAGAGACGCTGCAACTCGTAACAAAGACCGCCCGTCCTCTCTGACGGTAAGGGAACCTCGACAAAACCCCACGGACCCAATAGAGGCGGAGGAGCTCCTTACTCCCGCAAGGAACACCCGAAGGAAGCAGAGCCCTGAGCCAGGGGCCAAACACCCGCTCCCGCCAGGGCTGCCCTAGGCCCGACCAGCCCTCGCCGCGCACCCTGAGGCCGCGGCCCGGCCGGCGGGCCCATTGCCCACGAGAGGCCGCGGCCCCTCAGCGCACTTCCCAACCACGACCGCTCCCGTCGGCGGAGCCCCGCAGCACGCCGGGAAAGCCCCGAGCCGGCCGGGGGCCGTAGCACCCACACAGCCCGGTCGGGCCCCCCGGGCCCACCTGGTGAGCGCCATCTTGACCGCCTCCGCCGTCCGCTCAGCAGCCGGGCCGCCGAGGAGGGGGAAGGCTGTGCCACCTGCGCATGCGCCATGCCCGCAGCGTGGCCTGGGAGTTGTAGTCTCGGTCACGTCGCTCGTGGGGCGGTGGCGCAGGCGGGTGGGCCGCAAGGCATCATGGGAGGTGTAGTTTTACAGTATGACTTTTTATTTCTTCAATCAGCCTATTCCTCTCCCCTGTACTATTCACACAGTCTCCAACAAGTTCGGTAACTTCACAGTTCATCCAGCTGAAAATATCCAAGTAAAAAGCAGAAAATATAGAGCAAATGGTTTGGAATAAAATTTATTCTGATACCTGTTGCTTAGAAATCATTGAGCTGGGACAGGGGAGTGAAGGGAAGAAAAGAGATTGAAAGTGGCGTAAAAAATTGATTTAAAATAAAAAACTTCTGTATTAAAAACAAAGAGTTGTGCTGTCTATGTTAAATAGACATCCATATGTTACATAGGATTCTTCTTTAAAGCAAATCAAGAGATGCACTGTTTAGAGTATAATTAAAATTCAGAATATGGAAAAATACTTCTTAGGGAGTTGTACATGGGAACAATACATGGGAACTAGGTGGAGCTTTACATAGGCAAGTCACTATTTGTATTAAAGTGGCAATATATAGCACCATATATAACCAAAGATACTTAGTTATTAATTAGTAGTTTCTATTGTTTCTTAGCATCTGATGAATCAAAAGCATAAGAGTACCACTGAGCCAAGCATGGTTCATCTAGAAGAGAAACAGAAGCCAGACAGGGAAGAAAAGGGTAGAATGACTAAAGAAACAAACATGGTATATCAGAAATTAAAAAATCATACCATAAGAGGCAGGAATACAATATGGCAGAGTAAGTGTCTATCTTGCAGTCCTCTAGTCTGTTTTGTCTGTTTTATCATCTCCTAATCTGCAAGGCAAACTACTCCTGCAGGCTAAATTAATCTGTTAAAGCTTCTAGAAGAGGGGATATCAGGAGAAAGGTAAGGGCAATCCTGTGCAGCCTGTCAATGCCCAAACTTGTCATCTCCAGTGGGAATCAGCTTTTGGCTTAGCATTGTGGTGACAGCAGCTCTGTCACCACCTCTGTGAATGACAGATACTGCCCCTTCTCTCTGAGATAGCTGGTGTCTTATGAGCACTTCAGATAAAGCTAAAGATACAAGACTTTGTCATATACCATTTATCAATAATTTTGCTCAGCAAAACTCATCTATCATCCCTTTTACCCATTTCTGTCACTCATTTAGTAATAGTATTGTCGTTGGCATATCTGGCAATATTGCCACCTGATTCAGGAGCCTCCTCTCCCTCTCAGAAGTCGCCAAGGCTTATGCGCCCAGCTGTTATACTAGTCTCAGTGAAAAAATTATGTTTTATCCCTCCTACTTTGACATTTCTCCTTCTTCTTTTGCTGTGGAGCATTATTTAATGCTGTATGGCAAATATAGAACTCTGTGAACTATTTTGCAACACAGTTTATATGACAGCCACAATACCAATTTGCTATTTAGGAGGTAAAACTGTAGGTGAACAATCTGCTTCAGTTCCTGCACTAAGATGATCCTTTCGTTTCCTCAGTCTCACAACTTGTTTTGAGAACAGGGCAGGTCACTTCTCCCTGCAGACAGCAAGCTCTCAGTGCTTGCGGATGTTTATAGCTGTCTGGCTATAAGCAACGCTGGTTCCTTTAAATATTTTCTTTCCTTTGAACCTCTGTTTTCTTGTGGTTTAGTTTTGATGTCTGACTTGGCTAATTTAAACTTTGCTGATATGGAAGGCTCTTAGCCCAGGGTAGAGAGGACCACATGGTACCAAGGGGCTGTGCAAGCTTATTCAAAACTATATGGATCAGTAAACTTTTCACAGTCTTTATTTTATGCAAGTGCTGCAAATCAAGCTGTGAAAAATTTCTTGTTCCTGATCTGCATTATCTATCATGTTTCAAACCTAAATGCTTACATATATGGATTAACTGGTCAAAAATGTTTACTAAGAAAAAAAATTCTGAGAAGTCATAAACTTAAAAACTGTGTGAAGTTTGGAAACATTTGAATATTTTTAAACATTTGTAAAATTAACTATTCAGGCTTTGATCTAATTTTTTTTAATCACATAGAACAGTGTGTTGATTTGCTGGGGGTTGTTTGGGGGTTTTTTCCCCCATTTTCCTCTTGAAGTGAGAAAGCTATTTTTTTTAATGTTGCGTTAGCTAGCAGACAAAATAAATAGATTATTCACATAGTTGTCCTTGAACATGATGTGGTATACCTCCTATTTGTTACCAACAAGTGTTAGAGATTGCTTAAAGAAATCACGAGCAAGGGTACCAGTGAAAACCAGATTTAATATTAAGAGACTGCATGACAAAGTTTGTTGGCAAGATGCCCTCTACTACTTACTAGACACTTAGGGCACACCAAGGAAAAATAGCAACAACAAACAAAATCCAGTCAACCAAAACAGAAATGAACCGAGAACTGTAAGTGTGTGTGTGTGTGTGTGTGTGTGTGTGTGTGTGTGTGTGTGAGTATTTAGGTGCATATGAGAAAAGGACAGTGAGAAGGATAAAAAGGAATACAGCCTAAAAGCTTAACAGCACTCAAACTTAACAGTACTTCTTACTTAACCTTAACTACTAGCTTAAAATTAATTTATACCTTAAACTTAACAATTTAACAAAGGAACAACACTTATACCCAACTTAATTTATAACTTAACTTATAACTTATCCTTAGGAATTAAGAGAGGAATAACACTTAACAGCATTTAACTTAAACTTAACAACTTGGCAAAAGAACAACACTTAGCGGCATTTAACTTAGCTTATGACTTAACCTTACTTGCAGGCCTAACTTACTTAGATATCTAAGGTACTTAAACATCGAAGAAAGCAGCATCTCTCCCACATTTGCCATAGCATATGCGCACATTTATGCACACAGACATAAAGAGTCAGTGCAAGGTACCTGTGAAAAATTCACCTTGCAGGTAGGGAAATACTCACTGAATGCTTTTGCATCTCCCTGACAGGCAAAGGGCCAGGCCTCAGGGAGTGGGGGTATTGGCCCAGGACTCGTCGTTGTTTGGGGATTCTCTGAGTACAGCAAACTTGAGAGTTCACTGGCTCTGAGAGTCCCCACTCAGAGGGAGGTTGCTGGGTGCAGCCACTGTGGTCCAGAAGAGCTCAAAGGGTCTCATTTTGGGCCACTGTTTATAGGGTCACTAGAGTGTGAGCTTTAGTCATAACAGTGTTTCATCCTGGCCACAGTTTGGGTTGGCACACTTTCTTTGAAAGTGTGAGAACAGGGGTGTTCTGCCATTCAGGGAAGAAAAATAGTTTCCAAGGCTGTTAATAAAAAAACCAGGCGCTCGTTAGACAGCAGCAGTTCCTGGGAGCAGACAGTGTTTCTGATAAGCTCGAGAGGAGCTGAGCCCAGGTGCTGTTGGTCAAGGCGCAGGCCTAACAAGCATTTCTCAGATTGCAGCGCGGCCTGAAAAGCTTGGAGGGGGAATGTGTTGCACTGTACGGACACAAAG